>JABMBR010006726.1:5676-58225 GCA_018881525.1 Meteorus sp. PSUC_FEM 10030008
GATTTTGCTGTGGGAAAATTCCAATTGTGTTAGAATTCCCATGAAATCCATTGATTGGTCAATTAAGGGCGTCCAATAATTCGGTCATACACATACATGGAAGTAGGACATACATATGGAATAAAAATTGAGGTTGTGTATGCAGAGATGACTTTTCTTGATAGCATGAGTCGACATAAGTACTCTTCAACTAACGAAATTGAAACCTTCCACAGTGAGATTATCCATGCTTACTTTGAAGTAGCCCCATTAGCTTGAATGCGCGTATGGCGCGTACCTTTTCATCGCACCTTTCCGTTTATTTTTGTGAGCACGTGCGTTGACGCATGCGCACTCAAGTTGGTGAGGGTACTTCATAGTGAAGAAGATCAATCAACTGCGGAACGCTTACGTTGGTGCGGAAAAATCCCACGTTTCGGCAGCACAGCACTAGATGCAGGTGAAACAACTTTCACCAGTTGTCCATGATGATGTCGATAGTTGGATATTGACAATCGACTTTCAATACATCGGCCTCTGGAATTATCGCTCAGAAACATCGCGGTTTCTGGAAAAATTACACGGTACTATATTGCTCAGCTTCAACTCACACTCTTGCATGTCTACGTTGACAGTACCCCAGTGTTGAGCACTTCACTTATGAATCATAGCAATAAAACTGCACACGGGTATTCAAATAAACACACGTTCACTGTACAAAATATTTTACAGTGACGGAATTATCGGAATTCAAACGTGATATTTTGAGTGATATTCTGTTGTGAACAGCAGTTACTACAGACATATGCCAATGTGGTGACATGATATTGATGAGACTCACACGTTGATTGATAGTAAATTGATAACCATTTGACTCTCACGTGAATTCGTGGATTAGAAATCAAGCAATCATCGATAACGATGGAGACTGATGAGTTTCAGAATCTGATTGAAAATGAGCCCTCTTCATCAGCGAATAAAATTCAACGTGACCCAGAATTGGTGGATGATTTTGAGCATGTGGAGCACATTGTATCGTTATCATCGCATGCAGGAATGACGGGAACGCCAAATGAAATATCCAAAGAATCCAAGCTGTATTTACCTCATTCATCAGTGGTGAAATCATCAAACGAAGAAATTCCACAGTTGGTATCAGTGGCTCAGCTGTCGGAAGTGGATGTTCAAAAGTTTGATGATTTTATGTCGACTAATGCGCAGCCGTTGGGTGCGTCAGAAGTTCCCCGAGATCAGATGCTTCCAACAGATATGAGGACCGCAAAAGAAGTGGCAATGGCGTTCATTCAAAACGAAAAATCTAAATCTAATGAGGAATCTTTTTCTCATATACAAGATAAATCATATACATCCAAAAATTTGTGGCGTGATAATGATAATGAACATAGCAAGAATGAAATAATTTCTGAGATTGAAACTGACAAAGGACCTGGGCACTCCAACACTTCATCGGATCTACCATATGAAAATGCTGAACTCTCAAACGAAATGCACGCCGTAAACTTTGAGTCTAGTGATTGTATCAATCAAAAAGACATATCTGATATCACCGCTGAAAACGAAAATAAATCACAAGAGAAACATGAAGATTTCCGTGACGATGTATTTGATGGAGTCGAATCAACAATGTTTTCTGCATTGGAAAAAGCTCCGACAAACGATTTTCTGATTGATGATGCATCACATGATGGCAAATATGAAGCCAATAGAGGGACAGGACAGCAAAGATCTGATAATAGATTGGGAAATGCGGCGCCTAAGAAACCACTACCATCTTTACCAATAGAATTTCGGTCCGAACTACAAGATGAAGAGTTCGCAAATTTCAACGAATTCAGCCCTTCTGGTATAGCCAATTTCTCTATAAAAAAAGATCAATCGCAGAACCGACGCCAAATATTGAAGGGTGTTAACGACTCCTGTGGTTCGAATGTTGACTCTCAACTAGCGTCAACTTCCATGAGACTAGAACATAAAGCATCTTCCACATTGCGTCATGATTCAACAAAGAAAATTGACAATAATTGCGGCCACCAGATCGAACGGAAAATCGAAGAAGAAATTGCACCGAGGAAAATATTCTCTGATATGGGTCTAGGTGAGTGTCCATGATTATTAACGAGGCATATTTGTGAGATATCAATATCACAATTATTTTGGATTTATTCTACTACTCTGTTATTTTCCATGAATTCTTGGTATCATAAATATGGCCTCCTTTATTTACAATACGTATTCACTCTTGCCATATTATTTTATTATTTCTCTTTGGAAGAGAAAGATTCGGGAGAAAGGATCCATCATCAACCCAATCATATAAACAGATACATAAAATAATCATACATTGATTATGAGAGTATGACAGGGTATAATACTGGGGATTCACTTTTTTCAGTTTTTTCACTCGAATATTACATTCCATTCGTTCTATTGAAAAATGTTTTTGTATAATGATCGATTTTGGAGGTCTTCTTCCTTGACTAATACTTTCCTGTAAAAGACTGGGATCCTTACAGAACGTGGTGCTCATGTGCCTATGCTATTTCAGGCAAATTTCATCCTCAAGTAAAAAACCGAATTTCATAACCATAGCAGACGCAAAAGTGTGTGCTTGTGTTAGTTCGCAGAATGGCAACAAATTGCTATTTCATATGAAAATTTGGAAAAAAACATATATTGTAATATCGATTCACATTTTTCTGGAAACATTAATTTCATACATGCAGTCCGAAACCGTGGTGGTGAAGGCTATGCAATGACCAGTTTCAATATATACACATGAATTCATTATTGCCCATGGTACTTTACACGTACCACAAAACTACTGTTAGAATCTATTCAATTGAACAAGATAATACTACGACAGCGTACCAAAGCGACTGGTGTAGTGATATTGATCGTCGATGAATCACTATCGCACCTTTATCCCTCACACACTACGTCGAGTTGACGGGTTTCTCATATACCGTTGCGTTGTCATATAACACAAACGCGTAGCACCAAACATTAGCGAAAATTATTGAGAGAATTGCGCTGGTATAATTCCATCTGTATATCATTCATTCCCAGCATGTACATACTTTAGAAATATAAGAACAATTAGATCGAATAAACAATAATTCGAGTTCATAATTAGATATCCATGTTGATCATGATTCATATTTTAGAATGAGACAACTCCCTTGACACATATTAGAACTGTGCACACACGTTGTCATATGTCACACGATCATTACGCAACAATAATGACATTATTTTTGTGAATTTAAATACAACGTATGGGACATTGTCATTTGTTGAAATGGGAATGTATTCATGACGATATATTCACCTGTTGTTGTCAGTTCTTTCCATTCTGATTTTCATTATTATCTCTTATTAGCTTTCTCTCCCGTCATAGTATCGAATTTGGAAGAAGTTCCCAGGAATTGATATTTCCAAGATCCATAAAATTGTCATGAAATCGTATTCATCATATATGGACGGAAACAAAACAATATTCCATTGTCATGGTGATATTTTATTACATGACAATGGGGCTGAAGAAATACTAATTTTCAATGTATGAGAGGGGAAACTGGTCGACATTGTGAATGGAGTGTTTAGGATTTATAACAAACTAACCGAATGGTTGAATAATGTCGGAGTTCAGTTTCTCTCTGGTGCTCATAACATTGAGTGAATTGAAACATACAGTATGTCATGGGAAAAATGGCACTCCTAATCACTCGAAACGGTAGTGAGTGATATGAGTAACAGTGCGGTCTGTGACTCCGATTTCCCTACTATATGCACCGAGGATTGGTTCATAATGGAGGTGATAATGATCTGAAAACTTTCATTATTCTATGTAAAATGTTGTATCATTCTACCCATCAAGAACGTCGTGCATTATCGATTCATTGGGGGTAAACTGTAAATAGGGATGTCCCTGTTCCAGTACGGTTGACGATTCCTCGCATTATATAAAATGGCACGCATTGATATTTGTTGTTTTAGAATGCATGATTTGAAAGCTCCATCCTCGCGTCATTACATGTATCATCTACTTCAACATTACACAGTTATATTCATTATTTCAGTTCGTTTCTATCCTCAAAGTGACACTACGATTGAATCCGAGTTCGCCCGAACGTTGGCAAAACTGAGTATGCGCGGACAATTCTGGTCCGCCATACAAGATCGATTATTCTACTCAGTTCTGAATTTGTCGTGTTTCTATAAACGCATATATATTTTCTAAATTACAATCACCGACTTGGTTGATATAGTGGCTATTCTGACACTTGTTCTCATTTTATCAACTCTTATTTTTTTTAAATTCATGTATTGCACGATATAAAATAGAACTTTGGTGTGGATATAATCAATTGACAGCGAATTTACAAACTAAAGACATATCGTGTCTCACTCATAACCCCACCTTTTTTCCTCCATCATTGTGACGTGATCTTGAGCAAGTATTTTACGTTGTGAATGTTATATTGTCAATTGAATGGTCAGTGCTTGGGTATCCGATTTCAGACAAGTGATATAATCATTTAATTTAACAATCCAATTCAAACAGTGACAAATAAGTGATAAGTTCTTAATTTATTGCACGATCTTAAGTTGGAATAACGTAAACATGGATTCGGAAGTCAAGGCCTGTTCGTTACCTAAAAGAGATCAAAATGAGAGCGATGGCTACAAAATACCGACCAATTATGCCGGTGGTTGTCCATGTTTTTGGAATCTTCTCGATCCTTGTAAGGTTCCACAAATTTTTTATTATCATACATCATTCTCTAGTTATCACAGCCATATGACGAATGTCACATATTCACGAGTCGTTCACATTAACCTTTCAGAAAAAAGACGATATGTAAACATGCTTTTATTCCATACCGTATCTGAATTGTAACGTTTCATTACACAATATTCCACAAACGTTATAACTATTGAGAGTTTTCCCTCACGTCGAATCCATTCGGAAGATTTGCACAGTCGGCACTTACAATTTTTATACGGAAACACTTTGTTGTGGTATCACCGTTAGTTATACAGAGTACACAAATCATGTAATCAATCATAAGTATGGTGTTTGCTTGTTAGGGCTCCGAGACATGTGATCCATGTGGAAATATTGGAACAGTAAAGAGTATTTTCAATTCGCATCATTGTTATAATTTGCATCATCCAGTTTGATTTTTGGATGGAGGAAGGCGTGGGGAGCATTTCCCAGGGACACATGAATTTCCTTTATAGGGAAACATCGTTGCTATGTCGCGTTATCGACGTGTAGTTTCAGACCTGTGCCTATCACAATTTTTTCATTCACTCTTATATTCGAGATATTGTTGTGTCACTGCCTTCTTTCATATTTTTATGCCACGGGTTTTGTGCATATTCATCATCATTATCATCCAATATGGAGACATATTTCATATCTTGAATACCATCTAGAGTGAACGCTAAGGATATTGATATGAGACCTTGGTGATTGTATACTGCACAACTCCATTTCAATATCGATTCCAATGCAGATGGATGCATGTGTACGATGGACGATGGGTTAAAGACATTTTCAACAATGCGTTGGAACATTCTCGCATCGTCTATTATTGCAGATGACGAATATGAAGACGCGCGTTGAACTCTTGGAATGTCTTATTAAAAGTACATCGGTTGAATTTTGAAAATAACACATGTAATTATCCTTTACAGACGCATGGTTCAATCCGGACAGACTGACGCCAAAAGGTAAGAATGATAACGATTTCTACGGGTGTTTTTAATTATTTTCCTGTACGATTAAGGTTAAAATTTATCATATAAAACCCTTCATCAAAATTAATTGGGTAGGATCAGGTACGCATTTCCAATGATACAATATATATATATATATATAGTATGTGTAGAGGTTGTTGGTAGCTAGGTAATTCTTATTCTTTGCCACTTTTTCATGCGTTGTGGGTGCAAAATCGAATTACTTTTGAATGCACATGTACGATATACAAATGCAATTGTTATTGTATTTTCGATATATATATATATATATTGTCTAGTGCTGGTTAACTAAGAATAAACGCTCGGATAGCTTAACTGGTGAGCTGCCAATGACATCCGTCCGTTGTGGGCTTTAGTTGAGTCCCGTCCTATGTCCTCTGTTTGTCTGGGAATATCATAGGGAATACAAACCGAACGACAGTGAATACGGGTAGTATGCAGCTACACGAGTAGAAGAGGGTGTAAAGACTTACAAATCGTTTTAACTAATATATAAGTGAATAGGGTCAGGAATATCTACGCGGTAGGAGTTTGCTTGTGCTATACGACGTACCCAACGTTTGTTACGTGCTCTCTTCAGAGAGTATTCCTCCATTGTGTCACCCCATGATAGAATCCGACACTTATACAACATCAGCAATCAGGAAATTCAGCATGATGAATATGCTAGGAACATTGATGGACATTAAAAATTTTCGTTTCAACAAAGAAGACTGTAAGTATACGATGATGAGCGATGAAGTGATGCTGCAAATGAGGGGGGGGGGGGGTATAAATATTCATGTTCAAAACCGAAACTGAATATGTTGTATACTACGTATATGCGGAATCGAGTGCCGCGTCATAATTACTGTTTTTGCTGACATAAATATTTATGTAGATACAAAAAACGAAAATTAGATATTAGTGATGCGGGGATCAGCGGCTCAAACTTGACATGTAAGAGAATGTTGAACGTGGCGTTGGCTTATCGTTGACTCCAGAGACACACGTGAGAATGATACATTAGGATGATAAATTTCCTCAACACGAAATTGTAATGTATGAATTGGTAAGGTATTACATCTAATCAGGTACACGGGGATGTGAAGTTATCAAAATATTTATTTCACTGTATACATCTTCGCGATTTTACTGCGATTGCACAGATTCGGTGGGGAAAAAGTACTTGCTCCATCTATTTTTAGTCATGAGAATTGGGTAAAACTATTACGTAAGATGAATTCTCAATCGTGTGCTATGCCGTTTTCTCAATTCCGTTAAACATTTTTGACCGATGCCATCCGCGATAATCTTAAAAAACCACGATTACAGTAATTATACAGTTTATAATTTAGATAATCTACCAAGAATTCAAATTAGCTTTATAATTGTAAATCTCAATACATAACAATCTTAGTTGACTTTTCATAGATGCATGAATAGTATAGATTTAGGTATGAACCAACTTACATATTTATACGCTCAAACACTTTATCGATATAACCGAACGGTTTGATGATTTGTGAATAGAGAGTCGTCCAGTAACTCACTTATTCTGAGTCAAATTATTGAGAATAAATTTCAAATTCGTAAGAATGTTTAATACGTTTTGGCGGGGTTGTTCATGATATCATAATTTGCATTGTATCATCATACATAGTCACGAATTATTATAGGAATCATATGTAATAATTACTTCTCACAAATGATGTTGTTCAAACGAAATATGGAAACCTGTATTGCTATACATATTGCATCTACGCGCACCGTACGACATGCATGTATGGTCGAACAAGTGGCGCTACTTCGGCTGGAACCGGAAATATTATTTTTTCGGAAACAAAATGATGCCTATTAGTTTTCCCAAAGTCTTCTCCCATCGGTGGTTTCTTTATCGAAAGTCCATTCTGCACATTGTATATGGACAAAAAATAGTAATATGTGACACCTTGGTCAATTATCTCACTCTGAGTTCGCCACGTGGAGCATACGTGTTGTCAATACATTCTGCTACTCCCTCTGTGTGTGTGTGCCCCCCCCCCTCAATCAAGGCTGAAAATGGTCCTTTATTCGTCAGTGGTGAAACTTGCAGATGGGAATGGAATATAGTTGCTGGTGGTTGTTGGCTCAACTTCGTGCTCACCAGATAGATATTAGCGTTTAATCGTGGTGTACATATATATTTATATAACATCTTTGATTGGAAGTAGAAAATGGTGCGCAAAGATAAAGCTAGGGGAAATGTGGTGCATGAATTGCCGGAATTGGGCCCCGGTGAGTATGAAAACATATCAGACCAAAGCATATTAGCGACCACAATGAAAGCTCTTGGATTAGCCGTTTCTAAAGAAAGTCTTTCCTAGTACAGCTGTCTGTTTCGGATGAACGATACTTGTAATTTTCAAATGATGTTCTGCGATTATTCTGACATATGGTGGCATGCTTTCCATACCATAACTTTACGAGCGATTTTATGCACTCTATTCTTTTCCATCAAAAAATGACACTCATACCAGTCTTCAATCCGTATAACGTAATTAATATTTCATTTTCTACCATCATTTGTAGGGGTAAGGACTGAAGGAGTATGAATGTAGAAAAAATACATTGTTTTTACTATATATATTATCGTGTGTGCATCTGGCGTTCCTATATATGCACCCATACATTCAACACACAAGTGTATATTGATTTCCATCAGTCTGATTGGAGACGTCTGTTTACTCATAATGTGCAATTGTATATTTTATTGCCACATGTGTCTCGAATAATAATTATCCAACTAAATAATTATTTTCACACGGAATATTTGGGTGATACATTTGGACTATTTAATTTCATTGAATTTCACGTGAATAATATTCTCATACATTCATTGATAATTCGTAACAAATTATCATGGAATTTTGCCATGAATCAAATGTGTCCATATTGTGCAACGATGTAACAGTAGAACCCTTCTCAGTTTTGAGCGTTCGGGAATGTCGAATCAGATGAGAGATAGTACGACTTCACAACCCTACCGAACCTGAGGTCGGGAAAAGGTTTTCTCGATAAGAAAATATATGAGCATTAGAGAATGTACGGGAGTAAACGGTTTCAATGGAGAGATGTGGTTTAGGCTTCCGGAAACCAGGAATGATATGAGACTTATCTCAGTCCATAATAGTTGAAGGGAATAACAGTGGGGAATTCTACTATATTTCGAAAGAATTCAAGTCGAAGATGCGTCACAAAAGCGTCGACATGATCAAATTCGAATTGATATGATTGTTCAATCACTTGAGTCATTTTATCAAACTTAGATGGTATGTCCTAATATAATATATCAAATTACGTATTTGAATGTATAATACATTAATACCCTAGGAAATGGGAGAGTATAATATAATATTTGTTGACCGTATATATCATCATGAGTTATTGAACTCCAAAAGTTTGCATTGACGTTATGTTGGAACATTCTCCTGGAACTATTATTCTGAAGTACTATTGCGATGACATTAGAAGATAAATTTTAATTCACCGAACTGTCAGTGACGAACCTGCGGATAAACTGTGCAATAAAGTTTCTTTATATCTATGAAAACTACAGAATCACGTCACAGAGGATGAATATTGATTTAATAATTGTTTGACCACTATACGAAATCTTTCACACGCTTTTTATGTAAATGCGCTCATCATCAAAACGTTCTTAATATTGCAGTTGCCGCTCTTATCTATTGGCGCCAACCTGAAAAAACAGGAATGGTTTTTGGTGCGATGGTCGGTGTACTCCTGTCCTTAGCTTGTTTCAGTTTGATCAGTGTATTCTCTTATGTGGCACTTTTAACTCTCATGTGTACGATGGGTTTCCGAATTTATAAAACAATTATGCAGGCTGTTCAGAAGACTTCAGATGGTCATCCATTCAAGTATGTATGATTGCTATTTATTTTTTAAAAAAGTAACACACAATATATACATGTGATTTGATGAGGTTATTACTATGACAATTACAGAGACATACTCGAAATCGATTTGACACTTCCTGCTGAAAAGGTACATGAAGTAGCAGACGTCGCGGTCGCGCATGCTAATGCTGCTGTTTCTGAACTCCGAAGACTGTTTCTCATCGAGGATTTCGTCGATTCGCTCAAATTCAGTGTGGTACTCTGGTGTTTAACTTATCTTGGTTCTTGGTTCAATGGCATGACGCTGATTATCATTGGTACGTTATATATGTATGAATATTGACATAACTATGGCACCTATAAATAAATGTAATAGTAATGAATATAATCACAAAATTACAGGAGTCATAGCGCTCTTCACACTTCCAAAAGTTTATGAAACAAATAAATCACAAATAGATCAGAATCTTGCACTGGTGCATGGAAAAATCAATGAACTTACCGCCAAGTGAGTATATACGCATTTGTAATTCTCTTTTGATTCCAATCTATTGCTGTTCATTGAGACGACAAACAAAGAACTTACAAAGAATTTCAATTTTCAATATTCTTCTCGCGATTCGTCATGTAATACACTCGCACTATAATATAAAATTATCGAATAAGAGATTAATTTAGTGTTCAAATTCTTAAATATTTGTGATTTCGGGTGTTGATAAGGGTTAAGGCAGCCATTCCTCTTGGTAAAAAAACGGAGCCTACGAAGGACGAGTAAAACATAAAAAAGTTCAAAAATTTGGGAATAAACCAGACGAAATCGATGATTGAACAACTGGAAGAAGCTGTTGAAAATATCAATGAATGTCACAGGAAATGGTAACCAAATTCGAACTGATGTGTATTGGGAAATAATGTATGTGTGTCTGGGAGCGTTGAATAAATAACAATCAAGTATGCACAATGGAGGAAATGTTGTGAAGCGACCCATATCGCATGCGCGTAGAAATGCATAAGCACTGATAATGAATAGCTATTGCTCTCCTGTCAAATAAAACAAATAATGTTAGTTAATAATTGACTGTCCATTTATTATTGTCGACATTGTGATAGAATAGCATCAGTTGACTCTGATCTTACGATGATACAATGAGGTTGCTGATTAATTTATTTATCTTAATGTTGCTTTGTTTTCCACACGACATGATTGTTTCATCCGAAATATCAATATAACGACGATTTTATTATGACCTCCAAATTTTCTCCGCCTCCATATGTATCTCTTCATCTCTTATCTCATAACTCTTCAACTCTCTTACTCTTACTTCATCATCATTTTTGATTGAACATGCTAAAAATATAATAACGTTCTGCGTATTGCAAGAAATACTGAAATATTCCTCGATCTGTATTGAATGTTTCACTCACAGCATTGTCAATTTATTTGCACATATCATAATATTAGATTCGTAATCCACTTCCTTCATTGTTACACTTCGTATTTCATTTACTATGAAAGAAACCTTGAATCACGACTTAATTGGAGGTTTCGTTGTCAGTACTGTGGCTGTTGAACAAATATCTAATGTGTTAGATAAAAATAATGTAAGTTGTCGATGAATAAATGAAGTCATAAAGGACTCAGCCGCCTCTGACATGAATTGAAGCTTGGTACATGAATTAATCAGCCAATTATCAAAATCTTGATGTATGCGCTTGATGAAGATTGTTTCTTTTTTCAATGGTAGACTTTAAGATATGTGGAGAATAGTGGTTGCCCAAATCCTTATTGTTTCTCACCTCTCTGTTTTATTCATTGATGAATGAATTATAGGATGCGGAATGAAACAAACAGAAAGAGGAATATATATTATATCTGACATTCTTGAAATGTTGAAAATTCGAGGCGTATTATCTATTATTATTATCTATTATTATTGTCTATTATGAGAAAAAAAAACACACCTTTTATGTAGCTGTGATTTTTTGCTTTCAAAAAGTGAAAGGAACAAAAAAATTAAAACATATTTATAGCAATCGAAAGTGAAAAAACATAAATGATAAAAGATAAAAAAAAACAAACAAAAGTATTTAAAACATTTGCTCTGTTTCTTTCTCTGTTACCTGTATGATAATAATTAGTATTCTTTTGAGCGTATTGTTTTTATGTGCGTTCAATGTGTGTACTTGATTGGGTGCAAGTTATCTTGTTCGCGATATAATATTGGTAAGTACGCTGGGTCGACAATTTTTACATCCACTCGGAAGGAGAGAAGAATTTATGAACATGTACGTGTTGAATGCATAAAAGGAGGTGATTGAATGTGATTTAAAAATATAATTCTTGTTCAATGTCCTTGGGAAATATTTTTTTTTTTTACGTTTCTGAATTCAAATCGATTGAATAATTTTCATACTTGAGTATTTTTTTTTTCATTTTATTGTCTCAAGGTCACAAAATGGGTCTTTAATTCATGGTGACATACTTTTTCTTCTTCGTCGTTGCAATGTGTATTATGGAAGTCGAGCGAAAGAATCGATTGATGATATTGTTAATTTCTGAAGTCAGTCCAATTTACGATAAGATTAAATTTCAATATAATAATAATATGTATATATAGACATTTATTTCGCAATAAAAATACGTAGATAATAGTTGTCGTCTTGAAAACTGTCTAGACAACGCCTTTTGGACTCTTAGACAGCATAAATTGTTCACGTGTAGACATAGTGGATGTTATCATCTCTTTTAATTCATGGATGAATAAAATGAGTTATTAAGTCATTGATATGAACCAAAAGGCAATAAAGAAAACCAAATCGTGGGATTGAGATATAAATGAACATGAATTATCATTCAAGCTCACGATCATGTCGCGTGGCCGTGAACGTGCATCCATTCAGGGAATTAAAATTTTTCATGTTACAAATAGACAAATTTTCAATTGATTCAGCTGGACGATTTTATATAATAAAAAATAATTTCGTGATACAAATAAAGATAAAAATTCAGTAGGAATGAGGAAATCATTCAGATTATTATCTTATCTAATTTTATTAAATTACAGATTCGATTTATTGCACACGAAATAAAAAATTTATATTTAGATATGAGGACAATGCTGCATCAGGTCGACTTGTGACATTGATTACGTTGCAGACATGAACGTGCGGGATCAACGTTTTGTTGCACAATATCTTTGCTTGCATACTTTCATACCGTGTCTGTAAACTTGTATAGAGGTACTATATATATTTATATAGACATGTATATACGTTATACTATATCACATCATGATCGATCGTGAACGTGCAATGGATCACGTTTAGTCATTGGAAAGGTCTCACTCATTTTTATGAATAAATTTACGATACGGTATCAAATGGAAAATCATTTTATTTGCTATTGTGATTGATTTTTTCATTGTTTTGATATTTTGATGACGTGTTGTTTCCCCTATCTGAGACAATATCCTTATCTGGGAATTATTTTAATATAATTAAAGGTTGCATCAGAATGTTGTAATAAAATTTATTTTAATATGTTTTGTTGGAAAAAAATTGATAGAAGAAAATTATGATGATATTGCGGGTTCAATTAGAGGATGAAATGCGATTCGATGATTGCAGAATTTTCCTTATCGACTTCTATTTGAGTTGCTATGAAGATTTTTCATTGGGATATCCTACGATATGAAATATAAAAATTGAAAGATTTTGTATCGACATTCGCGCAGCACGCTATCATTCTGTCATGCAATTTTAAATTAGATAAAATTGGATTTGATTCTGTAATGATGTAATACGGATAAATAATTGTTAAATAAAATTTCCACAATGTTACAGGTCTTCCCCACCACCAGTACCACCACTGCATACTTAGGTTGTTTTATCTGTAATAAGTGATAGTACAGTACATATAAAATGACTCAGAGAAAATTTTCTTGGTGGCATAGCTAAAGTGACAATTCGTCGCAGCACATGTGTGCATGCAAGGAAAATTTATTTCCATTTCTGTTGAAGTGATTATCATCTGCAGTGAAATAAAATATAAAATAAATTTAATTTAAAATTGTAAAGTTAACTGAGGAAAAATAAGGAGAAGACAGACAAAAACGAAAAATGGAATAAAAATAATTTTAAAGAGGATAACACGTCAGTGAGGATCCATTTGAAGAGAAGGAATTCAAACACGTTCTCTGCACGTGATCACATCGTGCTGCTTTTATGTGAATTATTTTTGTTTTTTCAAATCACATTGTGAGATCGTTCATTGGTGAATTTGAAGAAGTAGTCAACCAATCGAAGTGTAAGAAATAAAATAGTAATTCTCTTGCTGCTCACAGCGTGATGGTGCATACATTTCTGTTCACGTTTGTGTATACGAATTTGGGGTAACACTACACCAGACACAAATTTCATTGTGTGAGGTCGCTACAGTCGATCGTCTCTCACAACGATCTGGTACAGTCCATGCGACAATGTTCCAAACGAATCAGTTATTGTTTGGATTTTCAAGCAGCGTGTGTTCAATATAAATATTGACCTAGGACTCATCAATTTCCACTGTGCTAATTGATTGAAACATTTACGAATAAATCACATCATTATCCAACGAACAAATCGATTGCAATTGTTTCTACTGAACAATTTCATTCATCAAATCTCACGTTGTGAGAACAGTGAAAAATTTTACCTGCATTCTTGGGAGCCGGAGGTAAAAAAAAAACTCTTGTATTATTTGGACAAGTGCGCGTGTGTAAAGCATGCAATGGAATTGTCCTGTAATACTCAATAATATTTAATCAAAGAGCAGTAATGATAATTGAGTGCTGAACTTTGAACCTTTTGTTACCTTGGATGTGATTATTGCTATCAATTAATAGGATATGTAATTAACGTATTAATATAAACGTGGACAGCTATAGAAGAGAGTATCAACTGAAGAATTTTGAAGAAAAAGGTATATTTCATTTAATTTCTCTCATTACATCATTTGTCATTATTTCCGTATTATTTACACTGAAGTTATAAAAACTATTGGACATGTTTTATTGATGATACTGGAGTTTTCACTTCTTCCGAATTCCTGTTTTTTTCTCTTATCATTGTTATTTGTTTCTTTTTTTATTGATGATACTGGATATTGCGACGTATTTTTACTTTCATGTCACGTAGTTTTATATAGAAGTGTTACTACATAAGGGGGAAATTATTTGCTCGAAAGTTCGAAGGAAACCACTGTGATTGTCTGAATCAAATTGATGAGACTGGATCGACACGAGCGTCGTTCTCTGGCCAGTGTACGTTGACAGTCGTCATCTAGGTGTCTCTAAGAGAGCCACAACTCAATACAGTGTCTTCGTCTCTTACTATTATCTCAATTCAACAGTCTCATAACAGTCTAAGAATAGAAATTGTAAGAAAAAAAAAGGCTGAAGACTAATTGGACGAAAAATTTATTCCTTTTTATTTCTCACTTCATTATCTCACCCTTTTCTTCTCTCATATCGAAAACATAAATTTCTGCGTAAATTTTTGTGCTCCACTCGTCATAATCACTCATATAGTTCAGAAGGTTATCGACAATTCGAAAGCTTGCTCAAGCCAGTTTATATTTTTTCAATCATATGATTGCAGCAGAGACCTGATGTCATTATGCATCAGTGTATGTAGTACTTGTCGCAATATATATTTCTATATCTCTGTAGAGTATGTTCGGTTATAAGACACAGATGATCAGTGCAGTTTGAAAACTCATTGCGAGCGGTTAGCGAACAGATTCTATTATTCAATCAAGTTAGTTAAATAATTAACACATCATCAGTAATCAGACTCATGAACACATTCATACTATCATCTCCTCTCACATATTGTAAATTATCATGCACTTTCTCGCACACTGTCTAACAAGACCTAGTGAGGAAACATTTTTCAGCTCTTCAATTTACATATGTTTGCTTATTAATTTTTATTTCTTATACTGCTGTTGCAGAAACCGTAATCTTCTACTTGCAAAGCAGTGGGAACTCGTCGAAGGAACAAGAATTATAATTACCCATTATTTCGTCATACTTTTTCCCAATCATCCTCATTGGATTCATTGATATCGTGAATTCAAGTGGTTCGTCATGGAAGGCAGCACTTTATCCACAATGAGACCAACATTGGTGCGACGTGTTTCCGATTTATTCAAAAGTAATTATTCTGTAATGATATTTTATGGTTGAACATGGAGAAAGTTCAATTGTTTTAACTGGATCATGTCAAGCAATTGGTGTAATTGTTTATGAACTTTTACAGCAGACGGAAGCAGTAATGGGTCTCCGTTGATATTCAATCACTCATCAATGAAGAAATTGCGCCATTGTTGCCAAAATCTCGGATTATTTCCGTATTTACTCTACTCATTGGGCAACTCCAAGTCTAATGATACGAACAAACTGAATTTGAGTACCATTGTAAAACGGATAACCGAGAAAATATTTCTACTTTACGCTAATATATATCAAACTATTCGTTATCATTCCTACGTTGATAAAATTTATCAAAAGACAATTTGTCACAGTGTTGAAGTAAAACAAATTACGGATATTGATACAAAATCAACTACCGCAGTAAGGAACATCGATAGTTTCAGTAGAGTCGACAACGAGAGAGCAAAATCAAATTTGTTCCTGATGAAAATAACCATCTATATTGGAATGGTGATATTATTTGCACAGTTAATTGGTATACTCAGTCTCATTCTCATCGGTAAATTTACTCCAGGATTTGTTTTCCTTGTTTGTTCACTATTACTGCTCGGTTATATCAACATGAAAGTGTTTTTCCATCACCAACCACTCAGCAACTTAAAAAGACATGGCAAGAGAAAAGCTGAGTGAAAGCAATGTTATCCTATTATCATTCATATCTTCTTTTAATTTTTTGCAAAAATATATCTTCATATTCACCAGCCAATACTTTCTAGACTCTTAGATAATAGCGTCACGATAAAACAAATGAAAATATGATAGTGTATGAACGAAGTTGTAATTGTTACGAGAAAATGATTATTGTTTGTTCTTCTTTTATATTTTATTCTATATTGTAATATTATATTTCATTGTGAAAGCGCGCTAGTACACGCTCGAGTATGTTTAAATTATCGTTGTATCAAAAAATGTTTTCGAATGTTGTGTGAAAAGGAAAAATGTTGATTCGATAAACAGATGCAAGTAGTAATGTAACATAATTGAATAATTTTTTATAAATACTGTGCAGAATAAGACTGAAAAATAAATAAAGTCGTTTAAATACATTTGTAAATATACATAAAGAATAAGATTAAGATGAAAACACACATCTATGTATATACACACGTATCATATATATTCATAAAAAACAAAAATATAATTTGTAATCTAAAAACTTTACATTTAAACAGTTCATTATCGCCAGTTGAATATTGAATAAACATTGTTCTATCTTACAAAGACTGTATTTATATTCACCAATGTGAGAATATTCTCAAATATAAGCTGCGATTGTGAAAGAGTGGACGAGAAAAAAGATTCATCATTCCGCAATGAACTGTAGATGACGTTCGTAGAGGATTTATCATTTAGAAAAAGAAATGTGCAAAAATGAATAATACATAAAAATTGAAGTTAAAACACTGATAATAATCACGTTCAACTTCCCATGATAATTGAATGCTGCAGTAGCGTTTCTTTCATACGGTCCAATTTTTGCCGCATATCCAATCACATGAGCAACATAATTCTGTTCATGTGTTGAGTGCAACAAGTGTGCAAAAGGACCTAGATGAGAAAAATCCAACGATGTGAATTAGATAAGAATATTTTTTCCAAATGACTGCAATTGGTTTCTCTATGAATATAGAACAGGAGAAACTATACAATTCATCATTACCAGCAGCATAAACTGCAACATCACCCCCACCATGATAAGCTTCATCAGTAATAATCGTCGCTTGTTGACTGTAATTGAAATCTTCTGTATCAAATGATGATGGGTCAATTCTAGTAGCGTTACCATCTTGTGCTACAGTATAAGCCATATTATTCAATCCACCAGTGCTATATGAAAGAGTTGTATATGGAATACCATCAATTTTCGATTTTTGTGCGATCCCTATGAACATTGTAAAATGAAATATCAGATTGATGGAGCAGTAGACATCCGTAATTATCTCTGTAGTTGACATGGATTCAATATACCAAGAATGGATGTTTCTCGATCACTGTATCCGTTGAACGACATCGAATGTGAATGATCACTTGTAACAATGAGTAATGTATCGTTCAAGTCAATCATAGACAAAGTACGATTAATTGTATCAGAAAGTCTAACTGTTTCACGTAATGCTTGAGCTGCATGACCACGATGATGAGCAAAGTCGATCAACCCTCCTTCCACCTTATTAGTGAATGAGGAAATAATTGAAGAAGATGAATAAACAGAAAATAGAATTTAAGAACGCTGATGCACATGGGATTTCTGGAGAAAAATCTCATGACATGAATTATTCAACAAGGGGAATTAATTACCACGAGCAAATAACCTTCCTGTGATTTTCTTAAAACTTTGATTGCTGTCTCAGTCATTTTTTCTAAACTTGGCTGGCCTTCAGGACCAGTTTCCCGCTGCCAATCCATAGATATATGCCCATTAGCAAAAATTCCCAATAAAAAGTCGACCTTGTCTGGATCAACTTTTGCCAGTTCCTTATTGTTTTGAACAATTTTAGATCGCATCTTTCTCTTCTTTTTATCATTCTCCCAATCACGTAGCAAATTCCGTCCGTCAGTACTGTAGCATGCCCAGTTATCTATGGGATCGAATTTACCAGCTGTGACATTGGATATTAACATTTGTCTACCGCCGCCCATTATCACTTTGATATCTTTGCCTGGTTTATCTTCGATTAATTGACGTGCTATGTCTTTGCATGATTTCCTTGACTTTTCTGGGATTTTATTTTCACATTCCCATGATCTGTTGGGACAGGTTGCATAGAGTGGAGCTGGTGTTGCATGGGTAACTCTGGTTGTGGTAACAAATCCTTGAGAAGAAAATTATTTATATCAGAAGTTAGTATGAACATATTGCCTATGATGGGGACTCTTCCCAATTTTCTTCTGCATCATCGTTTTGTGCTCTGTTCCTATTTCTTCACATGGTCTTTTCTGATTCTCTCCAGCTTTACCTAACATCTTCTCCATTTTCGAATTCAAAAATGAATTGGAACCCACCTGTATCTTTACCGACACGTTGTGCCCATTCGATTATCGATGGAACATGAAAATCCTTGTTCAAGCTCGCTTGGCAATCGTTCAACTGAACATTTTTATCGACTCCAACAACATTGTAGTTAGTCTTCACACCGCTGAATAGTGCTGTGGCAGTTGATGCCGAATCTGGGACGCGTTTATTCGTGTTATAAGTCTGTTCGAAGTTCCAGTTCCAATTGGATGAGAATCGAATAAAAGGACGAAAGAGAAAAAATTAGGTTAGAATCATAAATTGTAGAGATAAAAATGGCGAAGAGAACGATGACAATGTCGTGATCAATGGCACAATCACGTATGGCACATCCTTCTTTCTCCTAATTTTCACTTTCAATTTTCTTTTTTGAATCCACCGAAAATAAGGTACATTTTAGAATTTTCTAACCTTGAGCAATCCAACGTGTGGTAGCTTTTCCCACGCGAGATAACTCGTTTCTTTTGCATGATAAATTCTACTTGCTGTAATTGTGTCGATGCTCATTCCATCACCAATGAAAACAATAACATTTTTCGCTATATTTTCATTCCATCTATATGACAATGATTCATTCAACTCTTCACTAGCTAATTTCGTCCAATACTTTGCATCTGCATAATTGAATAACACAATCTCAAATTCTTAATAATATGTAGAAAATAATATTCTGATCATTAGAGATAAAATTTGGCTTACCCTCTGACTTTATTAACGAGCAATAACGTAATAGGAAAAGAATGAAGAGATATATGTTCATCACCAAAGCCATTTCGGTCGAGACTGTAGAAAATTTTAAATATCAGATAAGAGACAAGAAAAATTACTCGGTGTGGTTGCTATCCATAAAATTATTTATGTAACGAATGAAAATATAATTAGCAGTGGAAAAAGGAAATATTCATAAGCATCGTTTTCAAACGTTGATCGATAGCTGTTGAATGATAAATTTCTGTTAATGTTGAAGAAACGTGTCCACCACGATACTCATATCAAAGATGGGTATTAATGAACGTGAACTTAATCTAATTGATGGTAATTTAAGATCACGCTCCGATAAGATGATTGCGAAATTCTCCTGTTCTGTTGAACTGGAATGCCCATATCTTCATGCTTCTCCCCTACTCTCATAGATGGCATCAAAATCAGTTTAACAATTATTCCACTAGGTGGAGTCATAGATTTAATTTCTAAATTATTTCAAACATTTCGGAAGTATCAGAGAAGTTACATCAGATAAAATCAATGGTTTTCATATTTCACAAATATATTCAAAGAGTAATTGAAAAATCATCAGCAAACTTATTAAAATTGACAGACCAATTCATATACGAATAGACATCTTATAAAATATTTTTGCATCCCTTCATGATCTTCTCTCGAGCAATTGATTCCCGATATCCAAATGAGGAGAATGAATATTCAATTCGTCCAAACTATAATCATATGACGATATTGGATTACATGTGGAGGAAATTAACTAATTACAGAGATAGAGATACTTGAAGTAAAAATTGTGAATCTGTTCAATTTTCATGTACCTACTCGTATAAATTCACGTATAATTACAACACGGCGATTAATGAATTGACAGACAATCGTATGTAATTGAAAAGCCCCAGACACAAATATATTCGCAATAGAATATATAGATATATAAAACACATCTATTCCAGCATCGTTACTATTATTATGACCACCAACAGTGTGAGTGGGTGGTCAGAGAGGGTGGAATGTAATGAATTTGCACCGAGTGAGAATTTACGTGACTATATAGGGGAGGGTGATAGAGAAAATTGATCGGCTTCACGATTTTCAGATCGAATAGATATTGAATTAAGCCCACAGGGGTAACGCGTGACACCACATCATGTTACTCTCTCCCTCTCTCACTCATTCTATTAGTGAATATGTTCATGTACACCGGCCAATTTTGTGGGGTTTTCACAGTAATTGTAATTGTAACCACAAAATTTCATAGAACTTTCCTTCAAGTGATTGATTCTGTCTATTGGAATATTTGGGGGTTTAAATTCTGATTCATTTCATACCACGAGTCATCAAACATTCATTGAGATAATTTATGCATGAAATGGGGTGAGAAAATGTTTTTTGGTGTAATTTTAAGTTTTATCATTTCCAATCTTGAGCACCTGGTGTTTTTTAGGGGTGGATGGATATTATGAGGGATGGGTTGATGCTCAGAACGACAATGACAACTTGGTTAACTAGTTAGAAAAAGGAAAAAACCCTTCCGTGGGAAATAGGAAGGGTGAAATGTCACAGTCCAACTATCGAAAGTTCAGCGTTCGAAAGAAACTAGTTCCTCTCACATGTGGAAGTTTCAATATGTCGTACATCGGTTAATGAAAAAACCCTGCCGCACTTCTTTAGCAAAGGGTTGTCCAATTCATGTAGAAGTTTTAACATCGACTGAGTCAAGAATTAGTTACTAACGTCCTCTTGTGGCGACTGTAAAAACTCGAAATTTTTAGCTGTAATTTTTCGCCTTTCTTTATAAATTTTTTTCGTGCGTTCACGAAGTTGACGTGGGGTTGGTTATCTGGTGAGTAGTGAAAGGTTGGTTCTTGTTAATGCTCAAATTCAATAGTGCATAACGAATAAATTCAATGAAGAGATGATTATTTATTCACAGTTTTTAAATTATTCATTTTATAAAAGATTTTTATTAAGATTGATGTGTTATTTAATTAGTTTGACGTGAAATTGATAAACTTTTCAATTTACGCTCATAAAATATACATAAATATACATTTGAGTACATAGAGTAACATTGAATATAATTTTAATTCCTTTCATATTGAATTCATTTCGAATATGATGGATCTAAATTTCATGTAGACGTTTATGAATATATCTCAAATGGTTATTCCTAGTTTATACACATACGTATTTGAGTGCATTGACCCCAACTCGCTTTTCCACTTAAATTTCATTTTAAATGACAGCTTTATAGCCTGCTACCGCCTCTAGCATCACCATTACCACTATATATCTGTCATTCAAACATTTTGTCAGGCAATTTTCAAATAATATTCTATAAAATAATGATTGTCATAAATGTCACTCTCATGTCATACAAAAATGTGGTATTTAACCAAAAAAAAATTGCTGCGATGAAGTTTGTGGATAAAAAATATTTCTGTAATGCTGTTAGATGTTTTACATATTTGTTGAATTATTTTATTTCGCGTTTTTGATATAAATATTCCAATGTCATTCACTGTAGAGAAACTCATCTGTTCTCTCATTTAAAAATAACTTATGTCGTTGAATTTCATACAAAGCATTTGGAAATGTTGTTGGAAAGGTGGACGAAAGTTGGCGTTTATATCATGTTTCATGCAAAACATCGTTCACGTTTTCTGTGTGTTGTATGTATGCATTTGTGTGTATGAGACACAGGGGTTCTCATAAAAATTTCACCCCTTGGGAAACTCTAAGCACAGCTAATTCAAAATGGCGGGCGCCGCCCCTATATCATTCTCAGCGACCCCTCGAGGACTCTCACCACTACGCTAGGAGGCGGCTTCGGGGATTGGGGTGGGGCCTACAACCCAAAGTATGGCGCGCACCCTTCATCTCAGAACTTCTAAATTGAAATTCTGCATTTTGCCGTACTAGCAAAATTCCCATTTCGCGTCCGACGGCTTAGCAACATTGGCGTGAAATAAATTGGGTTGAAAATAAGAAAATATCGCGAATATTCATGCACAGATTCAAACATTCAACGTGCTCACATTTTCATGATTAATTTTCTCTAATTGAATATTATTTCTTGTTTAATGAGAATGTGGATGCAATATAGAATTTATTTGCATATCAGAAATTCTTGGGGTATTCACACTGAGATTTCTTGTGTCCAAGTAGACTCATACTAAGACAAACCACTGGTGGGATGCTTCGGATTCTAAGTGAATAGTTGAGAATCAAATATATATACATATATATTTGTCGTATTGTTTTCCAGGGTTTGTCTCTTGGATATCATCGACGCAATCATAACTTTCATTAACAAATTTCCTCGTAATATCTGTATGAATATTTTACGAGCCCACTTGGACTTGAAAATATTTAAAAATTCGTTGTTCCACATAGTTACCTAATTATCGATGCGTATCACAGTAATCCAATTTGATGTATTGTTCATGGACACAACCAATAGTCACGTCAAGATGAAAAAATTAACAAAATTAATTGTTGAATAATGAATTGAACACACTCGGTCTATTTAATTGCGCTCGGGAGAACCCTCAACATTTTTTCGCATTTTATCATGTTTTTATAACTAAAATTAAAAGAATTCAGTTAAAAAGATAAACATATTCAAAGGGATGAAAATGAAAATTGGAATGAAACTTTTGATGCGTGTTGATAATTGAGGAAAATGAATAGCGTTAAAATATTATTCGAATGAATATTCAGGGCTATTGAATTAACGTGAATTTTTCCACAGCTCGCGGCGCACTGATCTCACTTTTATTTTTCAACCCTTTCGTATACCACGTCCCTTACCCCTACGCACATTTTAGCACATACATATACACACAAGTGTGTGAATTTTTACGATTCTGCGCGGAAAAAATTGTGGTTTTTTCATTCGCTTCATTATGAGCCTGCGCATATATAACCCCTATCGTCGTATATTTTCCCAAGTTTCTTCTCATCGGTGGACCTCTCCACTATTTCTTCTTTTTCCACCATTCACTATCTTCCATCTATTCAATAAATTCGCCAATTTTCTCAGGTTTTCCAAACGGATATTCGCGTTCCATTTACTCTATTTCACCTGCAAAATCGAGTGCATGTAGTCTCGAGTGACTCCAACTCGATTAGAACGCTATTAACAGACTCGTCGAGTTAAAGAGACGTAGGGGGTGGGAGAGACATAGAGGTTGTGAAGTAGAGGGTTGAAGTTGTAATGAGATCAGGGAGTACTCATTTACGAGTGAAATAATCCAACCATAAATACAAATAGCCCGCAATAATTGACGAAATTGTTCAACCCCCAACACTTCGAGATCGCGCAAAAAAATCTCATTCTCCGCGAAACGAAATTTACAAACCTCCTTAGAAAACATGTCCAGACCCTCGTCTCATCTTCACAAACTCCCAATATTATCTCCTCTCTACTTCCACTCACCCTCCGACCCCTCTGCAATCCCCAACCCCTCATACCTCAATCGAAAATCACTCCAACTGTAAACGAACCCTTCAACTTTCATCTGGTATTTGCAACGGTCACGAAACCTCACATCTTCTCTCATCTCATTTTCCAAAATGATCCCAGAAAGATTGAAGCAGCCAAAGGGACGATGTGACTCTCTCAATATAGAACATAAACACATACTCGATGAAAGTCATAGTCTTCCCTTTTGCAGTCTGGAGAAAAGGGATCCAGACTCTTCGAAGGGTGAACCGCGGTGCCCATAAATTCTCTCTTCGTTTCAGACTCGAATTTCCAACGAAATGGGGTGGTCTGTACGTTGAAGAGGGTGGAATTTCTCCATCTTTGTCTCCCAACTAGCTTTCCATATATATTTACTTCACATATAGACCTTCACCAACATATATTCGAATCGGCTTGCTTATATCCTTATATAGCTCGGGGTTGTAGGTATATAAATTTGTGCTGGTGGAATAAGGTTCTGCAACCAGCCCCTTTCAGACGTCTCTTGCGCCGTTTCCTCGGTGAAAAGGTGGCCGAAAGGGGGTTGCAAATGGTAGAAGCTCTGGAGGAGTTTGGGGTCTCGCGGGATACGTATGTGTATGTATATATATTTATGTAGGATGTATAGATGAAGAGAAGTAAGAGGAGGACGAGTGGTAGAGAACCAGCGCGCCGCCACCTTCTTGGATCAATAAATGATTTAACATTCACAAAATGGCGCAGGCTGCCACCGCCAGGGGTTTTGCTAGTGTCTGAGAGTGAGTGAGACAATATGAGATGATGAGAATGAGGGGAAGAGAGAACAGAAGGCGGAGAAATAATATAATCTACCTTAGAACTATCTAGAATGCCACCCTAAAAGCCACCCCTCGGGTTGTGGGTGGGTTTTCCAAACGAGCTTTCAGAAATGGCGGAGATCCCTTGTCGTTGTCGTATTCCCCTTTCTAACTATCTTTTATCTCGATTGCACCCTCGCAAATTCATCTCTTCCTTCATTTTACTTCACCATCCCTCGCAAAGTTATTCATCCCTGTAGCAACACGTTAAAAGTTCAACAGCAATGCGACACGGGAGAAACTGGCTGTAATGTTCTCGGTGTATAATGTTACGTGAATTCTGGGATTCTGAGGGGGTGGTTACTTGAATTTGGACTTTTCGACTGGATATTTGACTGGTTTCACGACCAACATCCCTTGTTGAAGGTTTAACACCTATTCTAGATTTGAGTTGTTGATGAGAATCGTTTGTCGGTTCGACAATCACAATGGCAATGATGATGTTGGTAGGTGGGAGATGTTGGAGAAACTGATAAGTTGCAGAGTAGAATTGGATTTGAGCGGAGAAGTTCTGATGCGAAGTTTTCTCGAGGTTCAGTTTAATCCCGGAGATGATCTCGATCTAACTCTTGTGGTTCAGTAGTATTGATGAAAATAAATGAGTTACTTCTCGTATAGAAGGTTCCAGAATTGTTTTTGATAAAAATTCACGACCCAAATTGAATCACAACCTGCCATTGAATGATGTCAACATTAAAATCCGGTAGGCTCTACGGCGCCAGTGATATTTCTCAGTAATGAAACAGTAAAGTAGGATTTCGGAAGAACAGGGCATAGGCATATCGTATATCATATTAAAGTAACAGACGCGTTTTAGTCGAGGGAAACTGAGGGTGCACAATGAACGCACAAGATCCCCTAAATATTAAGAGAGCATTAACTGCGCGTGCAACGTTGGCCATTTTGTAGAAGAGAACCAGAGCCATCATCTCTCGAAAGGGTTTTGCGGAGAATTCAACCTTATGCGAACGAAGCGATCTGAGAAAGCGTCCCCGCTCGTTATATCCATAACCTCTTCTCTCCACTAACGTATATTATTACATTACAAGGGTGTTTGAAAACCCTCAAACCACCCCCATTGCCCTCCGCATTGGAATATGAACCCTCTTACTTGGCCGTCGAAGCGCCTAAGCACTTCGCAAGATTATGGAAATCGCTGTGCTCGAGATTAGATGTTACAGTCAAGTTTCATGAGAGAGTTGGGCAAGGGACGCAGCCCTCGTATTTTTCGCAACCATCTTCATTCCTCGAATAATTAAATGCAAACAAAAATTCTCCACTTGTGGTAATTCAATTCCGAATTTCTCTATGGCTCTCATCTCTTTCGACACATTCTTGAATAAATTCGTCATATTCTACCATTGTTAGCAATAAAATTGATGTGATAGCAAGATTAAAAATAAAGTAATGAATCAAAATCATGAGATAATAATTCAATTTCATTTCTGTAATTTAATTAAATTAGAAAAGTTAAGCAACAGTTTCGTGGGTTAAACCGTTCGTGCAACGTCGGTGGTTGGAAAGTGCAGTACTATTCTCACGCCCCCATCACATATCTTCATTAAGACGTTGGGAGCAAGGGCGGATGGTGTGTTGGGTACTTAGTTCTATGCACAGAGAGACGGGTTTTCGGAAGAAGCACATGAGGGAGCTTTAGTTTCAGAGATGGGAAAAGGCGAGACGTGGAGTGTGGTAGTTAGTTGGTTGAATGTGACCTCAGGGGGGTGGCTTTCGGAGGCAGTTTCTGCTGGAGACCCAGCGCACCATCCGAGTTCCTCCAAGTTTGTTGTGTGTGAAAACAGGGTCTGATTTGAATTTATATTACTTGGCTTCCCGTTGCACCTACTCCACCCTCTCACTCATTCCATTGCCTCCTGCTGAAACCTACCCCTTCTTCCACTACCAACGCCAGCCGCGTTCGCCAAATTTTCATATATCTGAGAAAGTCAGCTAGCTTGAGAACATGGCGAACGCATAATATACGAATTTTGAATAATTTCGTTTTTGTGATTCGCTTGTTCACTTTGTCTTGCATTCAATCCAGTAAATAAAATTTTTCGCGCATGGAATAATTGGCGTGAAAGTTGGGGAAAGTGTGAGCCAATTAAAGGGTTGAATTCACTCGACGTAGTCAGGCTCAATTCCAAACACGCAGGTTTTTACGCAAAATTCACATCCATAGTTTTACAAACACCGATTTATCTCCATCCCTTAAGTACACGGATATGATATTGGGGTTGCTCGTTCTAGTTTTATTTGCAGCGATGAGGTGGATAAGGGTAGAAAAGAGGAAACGAGAAAGAAGGTATGATTGGGTAAATGACCGAGAGTTGAAAGGAAGAAGAACAAGACTCTGAGCGGTTTTTAAACGCTCAACGTATTTATAATCCACCCCCTGTTTCAATGTCACGTGTGTGCAGGCCTTCGAGGTAAGCACAAAACAATTAAAAGCTTGAACACGTTGCTAAACACGCAGCACTACCACCAAAAACTTTTATCTCGTTTTGCTCTTTATCTGTCTGAAACGTGCGCGCGACCATAAAACACCAAACAATTTGTACAAAATGATAAATTAAACATTTTTCAACAGAAATTTTCTCTTCTGATATTAAAAAAACCTGCAGCTTCATTTCCCTTTTCTTCATGATCAGCTCGATTTGTTTCTATACTTTCGCATAAAAATTTATTCGATTAAATATCGAAAATGTCGATTTTTATTTTGTTATTTTTCTTCCGCGACTCTGATTGTGAAGTGTTGACGCGTAGCTGAAGACTGGCAATGTCATTCTGATACTTAACATTAGAATATTTTCATCGAATGAAATAAACCTGTCGACTCGAAGTCTGTGGACCGGTTAGAATACAAAGATTAAAGAGGAAAGAAAATTGTATGGCTATGGGGTGACAAGAGGAGGAAGTGAAACAAGAATGAGGTGTGTTAGAACATGAATGAGTAAATGATGAGAGAGGTGAAAGCAGATTCACTTTCCGGTATGCATTATATGTAATACGGAATGTAGGACACTGGTGGATTCCCACAGGACTGGTCATATATAGAGAGCTGAGAGTTGCCCTCGTCGTCGAATCGAATGGTCAAGCTCGACGCCAGTAGTGTACTCATGGATGCATACACACACACACACTAACACATATCTTTCACACTCGCCGGTAAATTATACGTCGTGCATACAAGTCCCTTGCGATAGTACCGAGACTCGTTTCCAAATATGTTATTCTCACACAACGAGTTTTCTTGATTGGTTATTTGTAGAAAAAGGGCTGAGCGATATTCTTGTTACATTTTCAATGACATTTTATTATTTTTAATCCACAATAGCGATTGAATGTGACTCCATTGTCAGTTTTAGATTCTTTTAACAAAATTTCTAAGAAATACTAAAAATTTCTAGAGAAAATTGATGACACCCACTTCATGGTGGGTTGTTAATTTTTACTGAATATCAATTGGTGCTTAAATAGAAAAAAATTACTTTAATTTTGAGTGTTTGAACAACCCTTGTTCTAATAACACTTTTTTCCGCTCCCTTCATATCATACCACCATGCGGTCCTACAACCCCTCCAACTAATTAACACGCCTTTAAGTAAAACAAAAGAATTTTTAATTGAGCAATCGAATTAACAATTCGTATAGGCCATTGCACTCCATTGTTTGATGATTCTGATACTGAAAAACAATAAAAACGAGTTCAAGGACGTTAAATTGCCACGTGGAGCAGTAAATATTTGACATACTTTTTTCAAGGTCCACGACCGCACATTGTATTGGTCCATGCATTCACAAATTGCGATGTTATTGTTGCCGTTGACTGTACACGACATGATATGAACAATGGTCATTGTTTCTCCGCACGTGGATATAAATATATATATGTGAACGTTTATTTGAGAATGAATGGGAGTTTCATGTTATAGATATTTCGAAGTTAACGAGTGCACAATTGAGTCATTAGCTACTTCCGCCCTGGCGAAAACTTGCTTCACACCATAGGTGTAAGGACACTGCGATGAAAGTTCCGTAGTAATTCTGTGTATAGTGCAACGTCCGAGAATGGACATAAATGCTCATTAAATGCTTTGACTATTGCACTTTGTCACCATCTGTCTGCTTTGTATTTAGTATCTGCAGATGCAATTGGTGGTTAATGTTATGAAATGTAATGAGATATTCAATTCCGCTTGATCAAAGGGTATTGTTTCATTGTGTAGAATATTGGAGAATATTTAACTTCTTTTTAGGGAACTCACAATGATCTTCATCTCCAATTACGTGAATCATGTATCAAGATCTTATCAAATTATGCAGATAGATGCGTCAAGAATTTGTGGAATTTCATGTGCAAATACGTTTTGTCGCGTAGTAAACTTCGTCACAGCCACAGTTTGACATGAAGGTGAATTTCCTAGAGAACATCGAGATATAGATAGACATTGGTGGTTGGTAAAAGGGGGTGAGTTCAGAGGATGGTTAGTATCAGACGAGAGTTTGTTCGATTCGATATTCATCTCGTGATTAAATTAAATTTCTGCGTCAAGCTAAGTCGAGAGTAAAACGAAGCGCTGATAATCGCGAGACGTTTGAAAACCGACCCCGTTGCACCCCGTTTCATCCCTCATATACAATTTCAAAAACTATTTCCATCACTCGCTCGGTCTTTCTTGAATAGATATACAAATCTCGATATTGAACGAGTAACTGTCCGTGTGCGAACGCCAAGGGGATGGTGGGGTTCTCTTATAGAAAATCACCCCTACGTCTTCACAAAGATGCAAGGTACGAAATCACTTAGGATGTATATGTCTAATACTAATGTTTCGAGGAATATGAGTTGGTAGACGTGGAAAATAGATAAGGGATGTGGGCGTTGGAGAAATTGCAGAATTGAGGGTGGAGATTCTGTTTCCAACCATCTCCTCTGCTTTTATGCATTACAAAACACATTTATCATGTATTTCCACATTCTCTTTCACTTCTATACGTGATATGCTTCACCATCTTGTTCAACTACCCCTCACACCCATCACCCTACGTCCCATATTATTAATTATCTAAATTGAACCGCCATACTGGAGTACAGGAAAGCGCGCGACGTCTCTTAGATCGAAATTGTCAAAGGAGAGTTTCGCGAAGAGAGAGACTACAGCTTTGGGGAGGTAGAACAGCGAGGAAATTCTATCCACCCTGTGTGCCACCCCATCCTCTCTTTCTACCGCACTCACCTTCTCAACTCTTGGTACACTATGCGCTCTTCAAGCTTGTAGTTTCCTCTCTTGCTTTTGCTCGCTTGCTACGTCTTGTTCACTATTCGCTGGCACTTTTGCTTGATAATAATGGCGGCTGTCTCGTCTGAACTTTGAGAATGTCGCTTGGCTGAACATGTTCCATCTTATAACTTCTATCATGAATTTCAAGTCGCTCATTAAAATTAATTGAATCGAGAAAAATTAGCGGTTGACAATATCGCTTTTGATGTTGGTTATTGAACTGTCATCCCCCGGGTTTTTCTTTTCTACATTCCAATGACCTACGAGGCGCTTTGTTATGATATCAACATTTCTATTTTCAACCCTACAACTATTTCGAGAAGTGATGTGAAAAGTTTTATCGGTATTGTACATTCTGAAATGGAAAATTTACTACATCAATGAGTGATTTTCTGTCACATTTTAGACATTCAAGAAATTATTGAAATTACACAAGAAAAGCACCTTTGAAACTAGAAATAGCGCCACGACTGGAACAGGATTGGTGAATCCTGATTAAATCAAGTCGTACAAGAATATGCAACTATTCTTGTTTTCAGAATTTATTTACTGTGATAACAAAATATTTTCCGTACTCTCTCTCCAATTTCTACTTTTAACAGTACACTGTCTGTTTGCGAGTTTTCTGATAGAATAAATTCTAATATTGACGTAGTTGCGCCATTTTCATCACCCCATTGTGCACGATCCTTCTTACCAACACTATATACACACCCGCAAACCGGAAGTTGCTGGCATTGTGTGTGTGTGTGTGTGTGTGTGTGCGTTTGTGTGTGTGTGTGTGTGTGTGTGTTCATGTTCATGTGACACGAGCAAATCTCGACTCTCAAACCCAGCCAAACTCCCTGTCGGGTTGATACCACCCCTCTTTGCTTTTCCCCATCTACCACAACGGCCTCATCGTGTCGTTGTTCGTTCCTTCGAACTCGCTCTCATGCGTTTTCTCTCCTTTCCTACCACCCAACCCCTATTTTCATTCCACCCGCGCTCGTTGCTGCCTCGCGAGAGGTGAGTAACGATTTTCCTTCGTCTTACCTCAAATATTCAAGAACTTGCATTCGGAATTAAATCACATTATCGTAATTTTTATTTTGTTCATGATACAAATTTCTAGATAAAATTTATCTGCAAATTATTGGATGTTTTTTTTATCAGTAACCCCTTTGCAATTCCGGAGACATCGATGCGAGGTCAGTTGTGCTCACGCTTTTTTTCATCTACTTCCTGAGGATAATTAATTTTCCGGGCGGCTCAATGATATTCCTTTCCGCATAGCAACTTAGACAGGGTTATAAATGTTCATAGCATACTCACAGAGATATTGATTGCTTAGTTGAACGTTTTATTTATCTTAGGGACATCCAACCAATGTAAAAATCTTCTGATTACATATAGACGTTTCCTAAATGTTTTTCCTCCAGTCCATAGTTCCAGATGTCCCCATCGATTCCGTCAAGTTTCTAAACCATCACCGTACTCCACATCTTATTCTACCAAGAATGATAAGCATCAACCATAGAGCAATAATCTAAAAGCCGAGGTGACGCTGGCTGTCTACGTGCCTTCATGTGTATAAAGACTTGTCTTATATTCCAAGCGCATATACAAAGTTAGTAATAGTAAGGGAATAACCAGGGAGTGTACACACTGGCGACGAATTCCAAGACACCCAAAACTTCATATAGTGACATGACTTAGTACGAGACAGTGAGCATATACACGTAGTGTAGGAATTGTGTGACCTGTGCGTCCGGATACGATTGAGGATGAAATGTTGGCGCTGATTCTCGCCTCTTCCTTCGACTTCATCATCTAACTGTTCTCTCCCATAGCACATTCAACCATTTCAGAACCACCATCATTCCCTTTTAGCCGGATCTCATACATACATTAACGTCGCTTGTCATCCGTTACCATACACCCGCTGCGTCTTGCCAAAGTCTTAGGATACCAGCGCGAACCCTCTTCAAGACACAAGGGATTTCCTTGAAAATGGCTGATGTTCCTCAACATCTTCCACCACTATCACCAAACCCCCTTTCGTATTTAGATGTACCCAAGAAGGAATATGACCCGAACGGCAAAAGGGAGGCCTTGCACGCCTGGGAGTAACCTTCAAGACATCAATCCAGTCTTCTCTTAACTCGCTGCACCACCACACCAATCTTCAAGCTCCTTCCTCCAAGGCCTTTTGCTAATATATGTGCCTTAGGGTGGAGTTGTTCAAGACACTAACTATATTGGGCTCACGTCGGATCGAATTAAATCAATTAGAATGGATGATGGCAAAGGAGCTATTGGATGAAGAAGAACAGGCAGAGTTAGGGGATGGAAATTATTCAAGTTAGCTCCTGATATAACTTTGCATCAGTCAAAATTATGAGGCTAGATATTTTGCTCTCCAACCATAAACTCATACTCCCAATTTCTGTACAGACGAATGAAAGTATCAGGAATTATTCATCTGAAAATTGAATTTCCTCAACGCCTTGGAATATTTGCACTTGGTTGTTTCTGTTGGAGAACAGAGACGCGAGTGAAGGGGGTTTTGTGAATGTGGGAGTGTGCGGTGGATAGAATCCACCGTCGATTTACCTTCCTTACGATTGAACGGAGACCCACAACGAACCAGGCTAATGGAAAATGTTTTAGCAGGAGTCTCTTGCTGTTCACTCTGGCTTCCTCACCATCTTCCTATCTTTCTCTTTCTCATTTTGGCATCACGTATCTCTTCGGGTATGTTGGTTCACGGAGCCTCTAGTGGTAGAACGTTATATGCCGTAGTGAACGAGGGGTTGTACAGATAAAGAAGGTAGACGAGAGAGAGTCACCTAACTGCGTTTCGAGGGGGGTCCAAAGGGGTGTTGGTTCAGGAAAGCAAAAGGGGAATGAGAGGATGGAGTCGCAACGGGCACGCGGGGACATTAAGGGTGGAGGGCGAGGCGGTATAATATAAGGGTAGTTTGTGCTGGAAGCTTCCGGGCGTAGTGCTTACCACCCCCTTATAGCCACCCTCCAAGATGCCTCTTCACCATACGCAAGCTGCGATTGGTCCATATTATTCAAAATGGCGTCTTCTAGTATATAAGATCCGTTTTATTAGCGCAACGTCGCGCTGAAAGGTTAGCGGTGGCAACTTTAATATAACCCGCACTCATGTTATCTAATTTGAATTTTGATGTAGGAAGAATCATAGATGACATCTATTCAACTGTTTCATACGTTTCTCGTTTCCTTACGTGGATTGTAATGGAAACCGAATGTTGGATTTAATCGTGGAAGAATTTTCTTAAGATAATTTCCGAAGTTTATAGGGTTGAATTATAATTAAGATATTCTAAATTGATTCCAGGGGACGAATGAATATCTTTTCTCACTGTGATGACGTTTTGTCATTCCTTCATACGCTGAAATACCTGTTTTGAATTCTTAGTTGGACTATTGTTGGATAATCAAGTATGAGAACCGGATCATTTGGATAAAATCGCAGGGTTTTGGTCGACAGTGACCACTGGTCAATCGTCAGAACCTGTTTGTATGTAGTTTGATGGTGAAGTAACTATTTGTGCGGGACTGGAAAAGTCAGTACGAGAATTCAATCGTGGAATATATGTTACATCGAATTAAGAATTGTGAGATTCACTATCTCGTGATTTTCCCACCGATAATTCAATCGTCTGACAATTGATGTCATGAAAAAATTATTCAACACCTGTCAGACTTGCTGGATTTTTTCCTATTTTGTGGTAAATCATTCCAACCGCGTTTTGATTGATTTCGGACAAAATTCCTCTTCTCTTAACTCCACGCAAGAAGAAATATCCCGGAAAATTTTCCAATAGTTGAAAATGATTGGCAGATGCATCGATTGATGAAAAAAAGTTTTCTTTCCATTTCTTTTTCTCATAACAACAAATTTTCTAGTACAAAATTATGTTAAACTACAGTTTTATGCAATTAGCCATGACGGGTAGGTAAATGAGTGTTGGGACATCGAGGAATTTCCCACCGCTGACCACTGGACTATGTCAAAAGCCACCCCTAACGTAAACCCCTCTCATTCCCTCTCTTTGTCCTTCTCTCTCTCGCCCTCGAGTTGTTTCCGCTGGGCAATGTGAGACAACCAGTTAACTTGAACGAGAGGACTTGTCCAATTTCAAAATATAACAACACACAACGTCTGTATATTCCCATCACTTCAGCAATACGATCCACATTTTACTTGAAACAAGTATATCAAGATTTTTGTCTCACGTTCAAAAATTCTCTTGCACCGAAAAAAAAAAACCCGAAGACCGAAATGTTTCGTCGAATATGTTGCCATTGGGGTTGCGAAATTCACACAAAAATAAGAACTTGCATAACTTGGATAACTATCAAGTCGGCATTGTGACAAGATGATGAGGTGGGTGGGATTGGGGGGATGAACATACAGTTATATACATAGTTTCCAAATTTCTCACCCTTAATTTAAGCAATGTACATATATAGAATGTAAACAGTGCTAATACCTCCCTCTTCACTTGTCTCATCGTCTACTGCGCGACGCTCATCATCACCGCTTTTCACTTTACTCTGTACATATTCAACCCTGCATCTCTGCATGTGCTTCTCTACATATATATGTACATGAATTCGTCGCGTTCACGTGTCCCGTAACATTAATAATGCGAACGAAGGCGTCTCCCGAGGCACCAACGCCATGGTGGTTGCGTAACTTGGACTGCAAGTAAGTTTCACCTACAGCTCAGATGGAAATTGACGTTAATGTATCACGAAAATGTCTCTTTCCCTCTTCCTCAACCCTCCTGTTCACCCTTTATATTGCATTCACCGTCTTGCTTTCTGTGTCGCATGAGATTGCAACAGTCTACGACATCTTATATATGTCTATATATATATACATCATTTGCATTCATACTCTCTGTAAGTTCCTTTGCATACTGTACTCAACCGGTCTCAAGGCTTTAGGTGTGTAACCACCCTATATTCATCCCCTATACATCGTACCAACTATGATTACCATCGAAAAGAACTTCACTGAGTTCTGCTGCTCCAACTGACAAGAACGTTCGTATGCATAATTCAATGGCATGACGATAATCATGTCGCGTTTTGAGGTCTTTGAACTGCTTCAGCTGTTCAAACTTTCAAGAATTTCGAGTTTCCTCCATGGACATTGTTGTTAATAATAAGACGTTCTTCTATATATGGATGAATGCAACGAATTTAGATTGATCAATAATTTCTGGAATACTATTGGTACAATGGGGGTAGTTTTATTTATGAGTTGCTGTGAAGAATATGATGAATACTAAATGAAATGAGTGAGCATATCTGTGGTAAGACTTGTGGCGTTTTTTGCTCGGTCGGGCAGGTAAAATAGAACTGCTGGAGTGAATTATTGAACAATTCTATTGATCAAGTTGAATAAATTAAAGTGAAGGCATCGTAAAGTTTTATCATACAACCGCGATCTTATCGATTTTCCCCACGACGCGCCCATTCGCCCCTTGAAGTCTCACACATGCACAATACATAACGAAAAGAGCGCATAGAGAATAATTGAAGTAAGTAGGGATGAAAAAGTCAAGAAAAGTGTTGGAGGAAACTACGATGGAAAGCGGAGAGAGTCGCGGGCCAATGGCCGTGGTGTATACATTCGCATATGCTGTACCAGACTTTTCCACTGATTTTTCCCAAGTGTGGGCACGGCTTTAAGAAATAACGAACTGACGAATCGGCGCATCGTTGGTTAGTGGAGCTCGTTGTGGATTGGCGGAGCAGTAACGTCTTGACGCCGCCCCTCGAGGAGTCCCGGGAAAACAGGCTTTTCTCTCTCTTCGTATATTCTATATTACTGTCTTTCTCTTCTGCCACTGCGGCTTTCGTTTCCCATTTCCCACCTTCGCTTCTCCTTTCTCGACAACGTCGCGCTTGGAAAACCATCCTCCCTTGAATCCCCTTTCGCTTTAACTTATATATAGGTAGATTGTGAATATAGAACAGGCTGCGCCTAGGATTTTCCACCACTACACACTATAAACGCGACTGCACTCTTCCTCCTTTCTCCAATTTCTCCGCCTCGCGTCTTTACTACGTCGTCGCTGTCGTACAGGAGTGTACGTATATAGTTTCGTTATCAGACCCGACCTCATTTCCGGGGGATGAGGTAGCGTACACTCAACGCATGTATGAGAGGGTGGGTTTTCCGAGGCGAAGGAGAAACCCAGCCACTTCCTCAGATATTAGATTTTACAAGGAAGCGTGCTGGGATTTTCAGTAGGACATGGTTCTATGGACGGTGGTATGAGGCATTGGACAAATACCTTCGTATTTTGTAGAGGGGTGGGATAAATATTAATTACGTTCCTAAGGGTTGCTTTAACCAGACTGTGAGAGACCGTTATACTTACTTCATGTGTATATGTCTTATACTCAAGGAATAATGGTCTCGATAGTTCGTTGGTAATTCAAATGTCTGATGGCGCAGTTGATAAAAAATTTAATCATTGAACATTGTTGTCTTTAGTTTCGGTAGTTATTGATCCATTGGTCGAATGGTGAAGTCTAGATTTGGTCATCCGGATATATTAATGAAAAATGAAGACAATGATTTATGTCTCAGATTTGAGCAGCACGAGTAAATTATTGAATAGACCAAAGAATCTGGAAACCATGTATTGATGGGTTCATCTGTGAATTAATGATGGTGAATATCAATAAATCATATTTTCTTCAAAAATTTATCGAAATTGGAGCAGCCACATCAAAGAATAATTTTTCATTGCGATAGAATAATTGTAGGATGTGTTTATCATCTGATAATTTGAAGAAGAGATGAAAAATATTTCCTACTTATCCAGGATCCTGAGGGTATGAAACCAATTCTTCATCCAATCAATTTTCATCCCCTATAACCATGGATATTTTAGGACCAATATGCAACATAAATTCATTTAATCGTGGTGTAATTATTCTGGTAGAGTGGCGTTTACAACATGATCGCCTGCAACATTGTCGAAAAATTTCTCATTTAATTTTCGTAGCGATATAGTGGACGTTCGACGAAGTGATGTATGATAAATGCATCTTGCGAGAGTTACCGACCCAAGTCATTAGTTTATCTGCAGTGGGTAATGAACCGATATCGCATTTGATTCTGTGAAATACCCTCCAGCGCCTCTGCCTCTACATGAACACACCTATCCATAGGGGTTGTTTTATGATTGTGTGGAGAATGAGTTACCATGTGTTCAGTGCTGCCCTCTTTGCGCAACATTAAGCAACGAAACTTTCAGAACAAAGCATTTCATGATGAAAGGTTGCGACTTTTATTGTGTGGCAGAGATGTTTATCATTTATAAATCAAAGTTGCTAAAAAGCCTCTTTTATGTCATCAAGAACATAAAATGCATCATCACCTGTTCAGAGAAATGTCGGGAGACATTTTTTTTCATTGTTCAGTGCGATAAGTTGATGGCTTTGTTAGAAATCTTTAGTGGATGCTGTAAGGAAGTTTTTTTGTAGATTAGAAATTTTTAGCCCTAACTTGTCAATCAGTTGGGGAAGTCATTAATATCTATTTCCAGTTATAACTGTTTATTTGTTACGTATGTGTTCAATATATTGATTATACATAGCAGTACATAGCTAAACCACATTGGCGACCTTGATTTCGTATCCTTGGTGATGATAGGGTTGATGTGCCTTCGTGGCTATTGATCTGTAACCAAACTGAAACTACTGCTTTCACAACTCGAGACATTGACCATTTGAGCAAATTAATACTCGACCGATTGACCGAGTTACGATTGACCTCAAATCTGATGACCTTTTGGATGTAAATTAATTCTCAACATCAACAACATCGTGGACAGAAAGTTACCAACATTTGTTTTATATTTCGAATAGTTTTCTCGATTTTCGAATGATTTATATGAAAGGTAATGAGCAAAGTTTCTTTTTATTATGCAGATGTTTAATTGATGAATTTGTGAAACACATAGGGAGATAATTAGCTGTGTTTCGGGCAAGGTTTCCTTCACTATAAGGGGTGAGTTGAGATAAAGAATAGCCTTGGGCATTTGGCGGCAAAGACGATGAGAGAAGGTACCAAAAGCGAATGAGTATATGAAGTGTGAGAGATGAGTAGACACACAGAGTAGAGTTTCTCATGTTAAATGTGATGAAGTCTTGAGTCTAAATGAAGACGAGATGAGAAATAGCTCTTCTCGGCAATGAGATACATACATCCAAACTGGGTGGATTCGAAACCCGTCACTCGCTTTGGAAACTCATTTACTGCTTGTCAAGATGATTATTTATAAAATCACATGAATGTAGAGTAAAAAGAATTCAACGATTGTTGTGTGAATTAATTTCACATTAAGATCTTTTCTCCTGTAAATGAGGATTTTGGGATGGGTTATGAATATATGTTTTAACAATTTTTTAACTGAAGAATTTTATTGTCAAAATAGTTCACAATGGTAAATAATAGAAAATATAACAGAGAATGAATTCAGTGAAAAATTACTGTTCGTCAGAATAATCATTCGGTAGTTCGAAAGTAAATAAAAGAAAAGAAATCTTTCACTCCAAAATTAATACAATATTTGATTTTTTTTATTATCAGCTAATTCATTAGTGGATTCAATCGGTTTTCCCTCGTTCTCTTCTGTTCTGAGTAAGATTTCCATGACCTTTCCGGATAGTTGGTAATTATTTTCAACAGTATGATTGTACAGCAAGGATTTTCTTAAAAACAGAAATTTTATAGAAGAATTTGGGAAATGAAAAGGAAAAGTGTTCATTTCTCTTTGCTTGAATAACAATTCAGTTGTCTGATTGAATCTTCTTTTTTTTACTTTACTGCTCTGAGAATGAGCGTGAATAATTATCCTCAACACCACACAATTATTTGATTAAGAAATTTAATGGTCAAAATGATGTGTAATAAAAAACATAAAAACAGAATGTAGAAATGAAAAAAAAAGGAGCAAAGTCAATTAACTCTGGTGTTTTTTGTTTCCCATTTACTCTAGTTTTTAATGGGGTGGTTTTTGCCTAACTGAAGTCGGTGTGTACGGCATGCGGTGGGACGATGGAAGGGCTAAGGGGGGTTGAACGTGGTAGAAAAGCAAAGGAAAGGCTTTGGGGGAAAGGGGTAGGATGTAAGACGTAGGAGGGCGTGGTCTCGGCATTGATCCAAATCCCCCACTCTTAGTTGCGCTTAAAAGTACACCCTGTCCCCTTTCTCTTCAAACCACCTCGTCATACCAAGCTCACGGGGGTGTTCTTCACAACCCTCCCACACTCCTCTACGCCACTTCTTCTACGTTCACCCGCGCCGTTTGCCGGCGGGCCGTAAGAAACTCGCAAGAAATGAATATTCATGAGTCGACGCAACCACCTTCAAGTTTCTCCTTTACCATCCCCCTTGCCTTATTCCAACACCCTTTGGGGCTCCCAAATTCAGCGGTTCTTGAAATTACACAGTGCAAAATTTAAGAGAAATTAAAAATACGAATAATAATGAAGAAAACGAACAAGAATTTAATGTACAGACTATTCTCCCCCAATGCTTTTGAGTTCTGATTATTGAAACTGATTTCTGTGCTATTGAAAGAACTTCTGCGATTCTAGATAAATAGACATTTCATATTTTAGTATTTCATCTAATATCCTTCCATTGTTTGTTGAGATATAACATCTACTGTGTACGGAATGAATAATTTCTGAGAAAGAATTTTATTAAATTGATGTGGTAGCAAAGTTTTGGAATTTCTGCTCTAAATTACATGAGAAGTTGCTTTTCATACAAGGGATTTTCGAATTTCTGTAGAGCCTGACGTTATTACACAGAGCGGAGCATGCACGGAGTGGAAATGTGAGTGAGTGTGTGAGATAGAAAATAGAGAGAGAAGGAGTCCCGGATGAATTGTGAGGAGGTGAGAGGGTGATGCGAATACGACGTTCTCAGAGAGTACACAGCGAGTTTGTTCTAACTTGCAGTCGGTGCCAGTTCTCCTCAAACAGGGTAGATTATATTCTCTGTCTCTACCCATTTCGTACCCCAAGCGAACTGGTAACTATACTGAGTCCGCGAAATCGCGCGAAGACCCTCCGCGTATACATACAGCCATATATATATACTCATATGTTAGACATCTGCAGCATAACATTGTTGGAGAACGAGGAGAAGTGAACAGAAATCTTGTGGAACCATTCGCTGTTTGCCCAACCCAACTTGCGATCTGACGTGTCATCTATTGAAGATATTCTGTGAAAACAGAGAAGAAATTTTAATTAATTCATTATTGCAATCCATTCTAATCACAAATAAGCCAATCTCTTTCCTATCGATCACAATTATCAACCTCAAATCTCCACATAACATATTTACCTTTTGGCATGTGGATATTGATTCCTTGAAAGACAACTGCATGAGATGCTCAAAACTTTGGCCACTAGCAATGTTTATCAGAAAAAAATTGTGATGAATTGCAGATCCCAAGAGTAGAAAATTATCCGTGATCATGATGAAGAGTTTTTATCTTATTTTTCAACCATTTTGTCATACAATTGCAAATTTTCTTCAGTACTTTTTCCAGTTAGCTATCATTGTGTAATTACATCACATGACACCCATCATCGATTGCTTCTTTTCGTCCATCATCCAAGTTGCCTTTAACTTCATTCTACGCAATCGCCATCAGTGTCAATCTGTAACCAAAGTAATTGAAAATGAATTAACTGCAATCAATTGAACGCAAAACGCAAAATTCTCATCACATCATTGCGTGACGTTTGAAATATTTAGAATAAGGTATATAATTCACGGAGATGGTTGAAGTTGCAGCTTGATATATATATGCACGCGGATGTGTCATATATATGAAAGAGGGTGGTGGGTGGTGGGTGTTTCAAGGGAACGAGACGTGGAGGAATGGGACGAGACTCATCCAAGTTGCCAACTTTTGGCCGTATTAGCTTTTGTATATATATTACCTCATTTGCAAGAGGAAAGCTTATACTTCTACTCTGCTATATACACTTACACATATACATATATAGATATACCTATGGATATACCACCCCACCACCCTTTAAGTTACTATCCCTTACGACCAAATCGTCCACTATAGACTGCAACTGTATATTAACTGCATAAATTATACATTGCTTCATCATCGTTATCAAAACATTCTCATCATTATTAAGAGGGAAAATATTTAGTTGAAATGTTATCTCGGGTAGCATTGATGAGTGATTGATGATGGGGGATGGATCCTCCATGTCTTGAATAGACTTTTCAAGGAGTTATTTAAGGAAATAAAAATCGTGTCCGCGCAATCATGAGACTACTTCATGACTTCTATTCACTTAATATTAATCACCCATTTAGAAACCCACTCCAAAAATACTGCCAGCAATATACATTCACGACGTCTAGTTATAATTGCCACGGTCTAAAAGAAGCATTTCACGAATGAGATAGGCAAGGGTTTACCCAGGGGTGTTTCACCATACAGTATTATAAGAGAGAGGAAAAGCGTAGCGCGAGCACCAACTATATGCACATAGAACATAGTTTAAGCTAGACGAATGGACCCCGGAGTGGATGGTCCTGAAGGGTGAGTGGTACGGCGATTACAACCGTACATGCATATTCGCAGCTCGTGTATATATATGAATGTACTTTTCATAAGGGTAGTAGAAGAGTATCGAGGCGAGTCGGGTAGTTTTCGTAGAGGTTATGCTTGGCCCGCGGGGGTACAACGAATTGCCCCTTTTCCCTATCATTTGCGCATTTTCTCAACTCACTCTCTTGCTGTTCCACTCCAAAAACTCATCCCAACCCTCAATATCAAACCAACATCCCTGTATTTTCCCGCTACCACCCACCCTCCCCACTCTGTTCATAATATCCTGTACGTCAGACTTTGAAAACTCCAACAATTTCCTCTTGCTGCGCGGGTTGGTCGTAAAGGGGGGAAGAACACGGGGGCTTCACGAATAGAGAGGAGGGGGTTGTGGGACAGAATGAGTAAAGAGGAGGGTGAGACAAGGTGAGAGTGTAGAAAACATATAGATAGGCGCGGTGGGAGGACATACGACGAGCGAACCGACGGTACCAGGGAGACGAGTTTCGAGTTTATATAAAGTTCAGGCCACATCAATAATTATAAGTAGTGAAGCAAAGCAAGATGGCGGCACCATCGGCTATATCACTCTTACTAACACCAACTGCTGTGTTTGTATGAGTACAAGTGCCATTATCAATGATATTCACTGGCGCGCAACCCCCGAGTCATTATTCAATGCGTCTTCAATCTTTATGTCGAAAGTCTGTTTCGTTGTACTCTGCATTTCAGATGTTGTGGGATTCGAGGAGAAAGGGTGGAAATTTCTATGTACAGGAAAACGCTACTCATCCAACCGTCCATCGCTCCCTTTTGCTTCTTCTGTGCACGTGGACTAGACACCTCGAAGAATCAACCATCCCCTTGCGATATTTTGATGTACGAGCGCGTCCCTTTACTCAGAACTCTCGGCGACACTTGATGAGGGTGGAAAATTTTTGACACCTTCCTCTGCGAATTCAAGGGATGAATTCGAAACAGTTCTATCTTAAAAATGTTGGGAGGAAATGTTGAATATTGGGATTTGCTTTATCTTTTTTTTACGATTGGGGAAATGATGATAAATGCTGGAAAGGGGATAGCATTTGTGGTTGGTTTTCTTTCCTTCTGTTGATGTGGTTTGGTGTGGTTATGAATATTGACACACAGGGTGGTTTTAAAGGGTTGCGGGTTCATAGGAGAGGGTTAGAAAATATGGTTTGAACGGGAGAAAATTGCTAAAGGCTAAAAACAAGTGACGCGTGGTATGGTGATAGGTTATTTGTGGATGTTGGAAGACGTGCTCGTGGAAATCTAATGGTCGATCGCACAGCATGTAAACTCCACTGCCAAAGACGCTTGATTAATGTTGGAGGGTGGTTTTCTTATCCGCCATGATACTTTCAACCGCCCTCACTCTTGTCCGCAACCCCACAATCTCATTCTCTTGATATTCCAACGACGCTTGGTATTTGGTTATACAATGGCCAACGCCACCATCACTACCTGGCATAGCTCAAGAGATATTAATATTGTGAATGAAAGTTGAGACACGCAATGGCCTTCATATTATTCCAACGAATTTTTATTTCGCATTGTTACAAATTAGTTTTTTTCTGCGCAATGATTTTGGTTATCCACAAATGCGATTTGTTTACAGGGGTACAAGTTGAGGCTTGCAAAAATGTCTTTTTTTTTCTTTGGCCTCTACTTTGTGGTAACTGTGGAAATGTTAGTGGTGAGACTGGCGGCTACAGAATGGTCAGACAGTCTAAACTAAGAGTTTATGTATGGTATAACGTGTGTTTTGGGGAGGCTATAAGTTGAGAGTGAAATATACAGATAGAGAAGATAGAGAATGAACTTCACCATCAAATACTATAGCAGAATATGGTCTACAGCAGATGACAGGGTAAATGTTAACGTAATTTTCCATGAGTTGGAACGCACATCAGATGTTGGTCTCTAAGTTGGGCGCTACTCGCACGTACGCAGAAACTCACGAGATCTAATGCTAGTAGAACACAGAAACGTGAATGAGTGTGTATACGTTTTCGCCAAGCCTGTTTAACTTTTAATGCACGGTGTGGATTAGCTGCTGGGCCCCTTAAATGGATGACGAACTTTCCGCCTAATTCATTCCACCATTGATCTCATTTTATGACATTTCGTCGTACGTCTCAGACTTCACTCATAGAACTTGATAGTCATCATTCTGATTTGTTCCACTGTCACATCAGGGGGCAAATTCCCTTCAGTTGTATTCGGATGAAGTGGGGATTTATTGAAAAAGAAACGAATCTTTCCAGAATCAGAACCCGTGAAAATAAAGCAATTCAGTAATTAAGGGTAGTTTCACCAGGAAGTATAAAAAATCCGCTGCACAAAGCAGAGAGTGTGATAGTCCAATTGCCTATAGAGTTAACTCAATTAATTCCGTTGTATTTTTTCTCCCTCTCCTTTTTTTTCCAACCCTCACTTATCAATGAAAGTGGGACATGAGGATCCGGCAAGGGGAATTGAAATAGCCGGGCGCATGAAGAGTGAAAAAAGATGGAAAAAGACGTGAAACAGCTTAACGGAGTTAAAACCACCGGAGGAATAACGGTATGAGAAGGGGAGGTAAATGAGGAGGGTGGTGAAGGCTAAAAAAGTTAAGCGGTGTTTTATGGACCTAACAAGCGGCCAACGTCGTTGCTCGTCCTACCGTTTTATCCGGCCCGTGGACCTTCGTCCACTACGCCACGCTATATTCCACTGCTTTTTACACCCTTGTTGGGGAAATTAGAGGCTTTTTGTGCTAAATATACCCCTCTCACACGATCCGGGACGCAGTGAATCTCATTTTAATTTTCTCGGGCTTTTTTCTTCGTTGTGTCCATCGTAAAATCGCTCGTAAACTACCCACTAGTGACGCCACCATATTTAACTTCACTTAAATAATGGCAAATTAAAATGTCTGTCATTATATTCACTAACAACCACCTGGAAAACATTCCCTTGTTATTCTCAAATAAAAATCTGAATTATATTTTTATAGTTTGGCAGCTTGGAAAATTTTTTTAATCTCCATATTCCTCCATTTCTGTAATAAAATTACGTTGAGAATCACCTGAGGGTCGTTGGTGGACGGTTAAGTGAATATAAAACGCTTCACCAATTGGTCAAAAGGGTGTGAAATGAGGGGCCGCAAGGGGTGTAATAGGTGTATATTCTCTCACATAAATTAGCACCGCAGATTAAAATTCTGCATATTTTTTTTTACCTTCTCTTCTCTATTCGCTTTTTCATTTTTTCTTCCTCCTCCGTTAGAGGGATGAAACCTGGATAATCCACGCACATGTTTCGACGAGATTGAACGCACGAGTAATTGCGGTTTCGCGACCACAACGCTATCATTTTCACCAACGAGCCATCAGGGGGATGGCATTGCTGCCACTGTGGCATTTGAAACATAGACATCCAATGCATAATAATTCAATTGCGAATTTTCGAACCCATTGTAATTGAATAAATACATCGTGTATCTTCATTTATCGCTGGAAAACACCCTTCAATTTGCAGTCTTCAGTAAAAAATTTATCCCTCTTGTCCAGAAGTTTCGCTATTAAAATACAGAGAGGATACATGAAGAGTATTCACTTCTAAATGAAGACATCAACCCTCCTATTCATGCCATAAATGAAATAATGATTAACCCCCTGAGAAGTAGAAAAAAATCCCTAAAGAATTTAGTTGTGCAAGTATTAGCAATGTCTCGGTACTAACGAGTCTACCGATAGTGTTTGATCATTGATAAAACATAATAGGTGGACGCGAAAGAGAAATAGAGGAGCGAGAAGAGGGTTTTGCAATATTCATATGTATATATCTTTATCTTACATATATCTATTCACAAATGTATGAGAGAATAGGTGGAATCTGAACACGCGCAACGGTGTGTTGCCCGAGGCAATATAACTCGAAAATGGTGGCTGGCTTGCGAGAATGCCGTTATCATTTCTTAGTCCCGGTAACGCCCGCCCTGGTGGTTATTACTGCACCCCCGAGGCTACACCACGGACTCTTAGATAAGCCACCCACCGGCAGAGGTGCATTGTCTGTTTGGCCCATCCTCTTGCACCCTTCGTTTCTCGCTCGCCTCGTCCTTTCCTACATTTCCTTCCTTCATATATGACTATATGTGTATGTATTTAAGTGTATATATATTTCGCTTTCTCACTCATTCTCAGCCACACGACTTTCTCGCCCTCAATATTCACCCACACCTTCCAAATGTATAGAATTGTTTGAGAATCGCCTAAAGCTATACGCGAGATTACTTGGGAAAACGGATATGTCGTTTGGTTTCTGATAAATAAGCCGCGCGGGACACACGAAAAGGATCGTGACAGCATCTATAGACCTCGCTTTCAAAGACCTTATAATATCCCTTGGGAACGTTAGGCGTAGGTATATGGATGACCTGAGGGAGTATTTCTCATGAATTTTATTGTGTGGTGATCAACGTTTGTGGTATCTTGTCCTTTGGTTCTCTTCTCATTTCTCATTTCAGATATGAGGGCGGTTGAAAAAAAATAAAGAGAGTTCTTCATTGAGTGTATTGAAATCCTGACTTGATGGTGGATTGAATTACTCGGGATGCCATTATTAACAATAATAATTTGCTATCGATGAGGGTGGATCTCATCTACGAGAGTTCTCAGTATCGGATTTTCATCAATATCTATATAACTATTTAATGAAATATCCATGTAACCTCAAACTGTGGAATGAAATACGAGACACCTGCTAAGAATAATATTCATCCCCTGTATCGATAAGAGCCAGACATTCTTCTTGAGGGTTGCACCATACGTTACAGTTGAACGATCGCGTAATTACTGTTGGATTTGATGAAAATTTCCGGAAAGTTACCGTTCGCTCGAGCCAATGACGAGAGGTTGAACATTAGGGGGTGAAATGGGCGACGCGAATGTTGGCTTCTATAGATATTGAAGGTTATTTCAAGAGGGCAGGTGGGCAAAGAAGTGGGGAAAGGTGTGTATGGGAGTTAGGTCGCACCGGCAACGCGGATTTTACGAGAATTTCCGAGACTAATTCCTACGTCGCTTTGCAAGCATTTGCCCGCGCATTTTCACTGAAGGGGCGGGCGTCGTTAATTTCTGACGTTAATTGCTTAGCTTGAAGTTTCTAGAAATTTCCTTCATCTCCACTGCGAACATTTCCTTGTCCCAAACTTCCTCACCGCCCTTTTCCTTGCAAGCTAATAATTGTGCTGACTATACATGGATCCAAGATGATGCAAAAATGTGGGAGTGAAGGAGAAAAAACATTTTCATTCGTAAATATTAGAAAAGAAAGTTTGGGAAAGAGGGGATTATTTCCCGCCATCTTTGCTTGTTCAGTAGCCACATGGGGGATGAGAATAAGGGGTTGGATGGGAGAGTCGGGGGTGTCGCCCAAGTTGGACCGAGTTGCTGGGTAAGCGTTTGTGTATGTCTGCGTGCGTCTGACTGCTACCACTGAGAAAATATATGTACGAAAACCCGTGAGATGAGAGGATGTGCAAAAGGCGAAAGAGGGTTGATGAGGGTGGCTCAGAGACTTTACTTACTTACGCCCTCCCTCTTTCAGTTTTCTCTCTCTTCGTCGCTCATCACTTCCTTTCATTCGCCTTTCTCGTCGTTTCTCCTGTTTCCTCTGTGTATACAACACTCTCATATACAAAATACACACGTACTATGATAAAGGATGGTACTATTTCAACCCCTAATGTACGAGACGAGGATGCTCATAGGAATTTCACTAGCGCGCGCGCAAAAGGCCCCCGTAACGATTTTCTGCTCCTTCGAAGGAATATGAAAGGCGATATTTGCGCGAACGCAACCCCAACCATTCTAGGTAGACGAAAGAGGTTGAGGCGGGTCCGAGGGGTAGTGATGGAGGATTCTCGCGGATTCGTATTTCGGTAGTATGTATATATTGTGAGGGTGGGAAAAGGTTTTGTCGAAGGAAGTTAGGGGTGGAAAGACCTGGCTTCAGCCTCTGGCAAATATACGAATATATACAAGGGGGTGAACTGGGAGATTTAAAGGATGAAAGGGGCGAAGCCTTCTTTACCACCTATCTCCATTGCTCGTGAGCTTTTCATAGATGTAGATGTGTGTATTCGTGTTCATATATAACTATATATATTCACCTTGTCCTCACTTTTGAGCTCTTTGATGTCGTGGATCCAGAATTCTGCGACGAAATGACGATGTGACGATTTCTTCGGGGGGAGATTGGTGAATCTATAATTAAAAATAGCAACATGTGGTTAGCGAGTGTCTTTGCTAACTGCTCGGTAGAGATGAAGAAGTTCTCAATCCTCCCTCTAATCATCGAGACAAATTTCTTATGGAATGCATTTCTTGTTGTTTCTCTCCATCTTAAGAACTTCAATTCTACTTTTTCTTCTGAAATTCAATCTCCATGCGCGAGTTTTTGCATTGTTCGAGATACGAAGTAAAGTAAGGGGATGATGGGGTAAGGGGGCAGATGTATTTTCACGTCGCCCTTGTTGCAAGAGACTTAGAGTTGGTAATTAAATACGAGGAAGCTTCACCTCACCTTCTCTAGCCTCGAGTATCATCCCACCTCTTGCTACCACCCCATCTGCACATCCGCTTTTCCAACCCCATATCTCGCTTAGTTCGTTCTTCTTGCGCATTCATCCTCTTCTCAAACCTCTTCCTCCCACTACCACCCACCCTGTACATCCCCCAGTTACCAACGAATGTTCTGTGCACGGAATACTAGAGAGGGTTGTATTTAATTCGAGACTTCATTCGATTTACTTCAGCTCTCGTGCTATTGGGCACGGGTATATCTACGGCTAGAAACTCATTCTCCACAAAATGCTCGTTCGCGCTCGTCCGCCACCCACCCCCGTGCTGCTTTGTTAAGGCAGTTTTCCAACCCCCTTGCGCGAGAAACTACGTTAATAAGAGTGTGGCGAATAAGATAATAATTGTATGTTACCAAGTGAACAAACATTTTCTATTCATATCCACATGTTTCAATTAATTTTCTTGGTGATTATAAATTTATTTTGATGAATAACTGTTACAGTGTCTAGACGAACATGTTTTCATTCTGAAAGAAAAGACTTCTAATGAAGAAAATATATAGAAGAAATTATACATCAGACCAGTTCTATTCAATTCAAGAATTATACATCACCCCTCGAATCAGACTCGCCGTTCACAAATTATAGGCATCAATGAATTAAAAATACGTTGAGAAGTAGAATTCTATGAATAATATTCTAACATCTCAATTGGAGATTACGCGAATTAAATTTATATGGTGAGATAAAATGCAGGATCCTCCGACACATCAAAATGATTCAACTGCACCCCTCGGAATACTCTGCTCTATGAACATGATTAACATCAAACGAAGAAAATTCCCCACAACGTTTCGTCCAACACTGTCTCCTCAAACACAAAAACCAAAACTACAAAGTGAAAATAACCTAATCATAAACGAACAAAAACTGAAGAATTTTTTCCCCATCGATTTCAGATATAAATCAATTTGTCGATGCATTGTCATTTGGTCCCTCAGTATACATGCACGATTCTCATAGTCAGGGGGTGGATGTAGGGTTGCCATTATTGGAAATAACAATATTACACATACAAGCCCACCCCTTTAGTCTTGGCGGTCCCAGAGGCCTGTCGCTCCCTCTCTGACGGTCGTCATTTGTGTTACCTGTGAGCGCCGTTCACTCGCCTCATGTTTTCCATATCCACCACCTTAACCTCCCCAATTTCCCATGCATATACCAAAATGTACACACATATATATGTACTTATGTATATAACTATACTCTTACTTCCCTCCCGCTTTGCATCCCGTAATTTCGCTCCTCATATACTGAGTCTTCGTGTAGGTTGCAACTGCGGGACCTCCACATTCTCTCTCATCCTCTCTCGTCTTTCCCTCTCAATTGCTTTCCTTCGGAGTAAACTCAATTCCCGCCGTACTATGCATTGACTAAACGGAGATGGTACACACTTTGCTTTGCTCCCGCGCCCGCGTCGCGTTGCACAAGACAAAATTTCATTTCTCCTTATATGTTGTAGTCTATTGTGCGAGTATATACATCAACTATCCCTCTTGGAGCAATGGGGTGCACTTACATACCCTCACGTCCGGTAATTGGTATCACCCTATCTATATGTTGGTGAGGAAACAATGTGGGTACTTGTCGTACTCGATTTTTCTACTTTCCAACCACGAATGCATTCGATCTCATTGGAAATTATTTACGTATTCCTGAAAACTCCGGCTCAACAAAATAGCACATCTACATCTCATTTTGTTCCGCTGTTTGCGAAACGAGATGTCTCATTGGGCTGCTTGTAAAAGCTCAGCCAATGGTAAAAGCTCTGGTTATAGAGAAAACGAAAGAGACAGGAGCAAAGTAAAAGAGCAGATAGCAGAGAGAGAAGTGGAAGCGCTTTTACGACGTTCTTATGCCATAGCGATGGAATCCACGCGCGCGTTTGCGGAATGAGAGGAAGAAGAAGGAGGTTAAAAGCAAAAGAGAGGGGTTGGTGTGAGTGTGAGTTTACATTTTATGCATATACATAGATTACAGTAAAGGCGCGTCACAAGAGTTGGTTGGTGGCACAGACGTGCGAAGGGGTTAAATGGAAAGAGGGTGAAGAAGCAAAGCGAGGGCGATCAGGGTAAGTGTAAGGGGCTGGAAGCTTTTGCCACTGCAATGTCGTTCTTATTGTTTCAGCTTCACAAACCCAACGCTCTTCTCTTATATATACATCTATATATATGAATACACATACTCTTTATCCTCCTCTTTCGTATTTGCCACCCTCTATGGACCTTATCCCCCATAGCACTTTCTCTTATATACCACTGCAGTGAAGGCGGCGCGCGTGTTCTACTGCTTGTGCTTAGAATTTTAATGGACTGGCTTAGAAATTGTTGGTGGAATTAGATTTTACAACGAGATTAGGGGTTGTGAAGGTGGTGGGAGGGTGAAAGAATGAGAGAGGGTGAAAGGAGAGGAGGACCAAGTCATACACAAGTCAACTTTGGTTTTAATCGATGGGTAATATCTAGGGGGTTTATATTATTGCACCAGCTCGCGAGTCGCTGGCAATTCGTAGATTTACGAGTTGGTATGTTTATATTTGAATATGTCTGTGTGTGTGTGCGTGTGTGTATGTATTTATTTCTATGTATTCTGATATTATTTGGTGGCGCTCGAGAGAAGATCGACGACCCACTAGGGGTAGAACTCTGTATTCGAGTGTGGAATAATTAATTAAATTTTCCCTACTTTCTGGGTGAAAAATAGCAATGGTGTTAATAAATTATTTATTCATGGCTGGGAAAGATGAGCGTTGTTTTTATTTATACATGACAGACACGAAGAGTTTGAAATGATTCTTGGATGAGGCAGGAGAAAACATCTCGTAGTTATTTTCAGTCATCCGAGTTATTTGTTGGATGATTTTATGTGCAGAGCCACTGCGGATCGTTTGTTATGAGTTCTTGACAACAATCCCGAAGGGTTTGATGGTATATAACTCATTCATTGTCATGACATCTCAAATAAATGAAAGTTTCGTGTGTCTTATTTGTGGGACGTGGCCGTTGTAAGGCGCAAGAACAGGCGGCACCGGCATATAAATTCACTCGCTTCGTAATTTCAAACTTAAACACCACCGGGCCACTCGCGCGCACTACCAAACTCTCCTTGAGCTTTCAACCTCTCTTGCCACCATCGCCTACCAACCCTTCAGAGCCTTCTCTTCTTTCCCATGCGTTTCTCTTAGTGAAATCCCCACGAAAAGCCTTGTATAGTCCTCGTCCCTCTTCATCTTTCACTATATCTCCATGGTGTTTATGTGTATGCATGTATTATATATCTATGTATGGGTTCCTGAGGTCGTCCTTCGAATTCGCCTCCAGGATAATACCTGGGGAGCGTGATTTCGCATTTGCCAAAACTGCCATCGCAAAGTGACGACAATAATTATTAGCTTAATTGTGATTGCAGAATTGGGGTTTTGAGGGGAAGTAAAATTTTGCCTACGACAATTATCGGTCTTCCTCCCTTTGTATTTATGATTCTCTATGTGTGTTTGGGTATGTGAAGTTCAGTGTGCGTTGGTATAAATAGGCACATGGTGTTCACTCCACTGGCTTTCAAACGTACCCATGGGAGATGGTTAATGTTCTTGCAGAACAAAATGGTCGTCTTACAAATCGGTGATTTTGTCGACGATTAATAACAGATTTCCAACATTTTTTTCAAGATTCATAATCCAGATTCACCTTTTTATGATAATTCCTCAAAAACCAAATTTTAACACCCATCAAAAATATGATGACCCAACAACAAAAAACCCAACGCATAAAAAAATTTCCCCTTCATCATCAAACCTGACAATATTCCGAATCATTTTGATAAATTTCACAATAGACGATATTCTTACAATTGAAATCAAACTGCAACCCTACACATGAACAGTCAACCAGTGATGAGTTTTGTACAACATAAGAGCTGCATGTAAAGAGCTTCTGAATGCTGGCTTTCAAAACTTTCCGTCTCGATGCGAACGCGTATCTATATGCCCATCCGTAATAATAATGATAATAATAACAATAATAATAA
>JABMBR010006737.1:0-58174 GCA_018881525.1 Meteorus sp. PSUC_FEM 10030008
ATATATAAATATATAAATATTGATATAGCTTTAATTACTCGATTGGAAATATTGGAGCCGCTTAATGTTAATCATTGACAAACATCAAAAAAATATGATACCGAAATGAAAACAATATAAAATAAACTGCGAAAGTGTATTAGTCTCATTTGAGAAACCCTTCGAAAGATTGAAAATAAATCTGAATGTTTTGCGTGATGAATGCGACAATTTTGTAACATTTCATTTTATCACGAAAATTTTAATGACTAAAACAACAGAATGAAAAAAAAAAAAAAATAAATAAAACAGATAATGAAACAAAAGAGAGACAGAGACAAGTGAGGAAAAAATCATATCGTACACTTAATGAATATTTTACAAACAAATAATAATAGTATTAATTATAATAATAAATGTAGATAGACATTCAGAACAATTATCAGAAAACCCTCACGCGATGTATAACGAACATGATAAAATAATTATCTACTCCACTACAAGAAAAACGAATCTCCTATTCCCTTTATCGACAACTATAATATAAATACAAATGAATAAGACAACGTGTAAGGGTAACTAAAATCCATGCGAGCTACCCTGCAACGTGTGTTGACGATCAAAATGAAATACACAAAGTGTATGAGAAATACTTCTGTCATTTTAATAGTGGAATTAATTGTAATTGTAAAGCGAAACGAGAGAATGTGAGAGTGCAAATGGTGAGAGTGAAAATACGACGAATAAATACGAAACGTGTGGATGAGAGTATCAAAAAAAAAAAAAAACTTATGAAGACATTTGTTTTTATCATTCATTTCAAATTGTATCATAGCATAATAATAATAATAATAATTGATGAAGAAAGAGTACCCTGTACATTGCATATAAACAAACAAAATAAACGAAAAAATGAAGTAAATGACACATTGCATTATATAACACACAACGACGGGCGGAAAAAAATGATACACATATATACACAATGAGCACTATTTGTTTTTGAATGTACGTCTATAATTATTATTATTATACAAAGATAAAAAAAGAAGAAAATAAATAAGGTATGCGAAAATGACTCTACGAAGATTCAATTTTTGTTGCAAAACCTTCAGTTTCACATCTCAATTCCTATCTCACCGACCTCGAATGATACTTCAGTATCGTTTGAAGAGAAAGGGTGAATTTTCCGTAGGTTATTTCACCCCTGTTTATACGGATGCAGAAAAAAAATCTGATCGTTTACAGGAGGAAATGAAACGGGTAAAATGGGAAGTCGGATAGTGACGTATTTGTAAATTTATCTGTCCAGTATCTAATCAATTTGTTTATTCGATTTAGCCAGTAATTATTATCAACTATACGCATATTTATGTAAAAACGAAAAAAACACATGAAATATTCTCAATCAATCTTATTATTTTTCCATTTTTATAATTGAATTATTATTTCAGATTTTTCTTAATGTTTTTCTGGCGCAGCACACATATGAGTACATAAAATAAGAAAATGATGAAAGCAAATTATTCAAACGAATTATATAAAGAAAAAAATAATTAAACCTAGAAGCTACCACATTGTATTTTTAAATGTTCAAAATGATTAAGAATTTTATTTTCCATCTACTTGAATTTCTTCTCTAAAATATCATAACTCCTTCCTTAAATTATTTCATTCCCATTCTTTCAATCTTCGTTTCTGCTCTCTTACTCGCGCAAATATTCCTCGATGATTTATCATTGCTATCATTTTGTTTTGGCCGCTTGCTATTTTTTTATTTATTAATTTTCTCATAATCCACTTCTATCATTCTCAATATATTTTAATCCATACGCTGCAACACTCACATACTTGCACACTCATCATTTTTCCTTCTGTTTATCCATCTTATGTCATATTTCCTTCATAAATCAAACAATTGCTGTGTTGTTTATTTATAACAATTGACAATAATAATTATCAACTGTCCCTGCATTAACTGGTATTTATATAACAATAAAGGAATTATTACGTATCCGATTCTTCTGACTCCTTCAATCTGTGTGTTTACTCTGGATTTCTGACTTTACAAAAATTTGTTAGTTTATTTTTATCATTACGAAAGTAAGAAAATACGAAAATGACATTGGGGAAGTTTGATGTCGATTGGAGGGGTGGTGGAGGAAAGGAGACACACGCGAACGAATGAAAGGGACGAATAGTTTATGTGTTCAATGGTAATTTATGAATCGGAACTATTTTTTAAATCATTCTTGAATCCTCCTCTCAATTATCATCGTAAAATATCATCAAATCACGTACAAGCAGGACCGAATTGAAAAGATCATTTCTCTAATTTCTTTATCTGTTCACGACATCTTCATTTATCCTGTCTGGTCAAATTCATTCACTCAATTTTCTCTATCTCTTCCATTTGCAAACATTCGAATCAACCAATCACCCGAAATTGTTCTGTGATGTCAAGGATTCTTTCGTGTAGGCGGGAGACAAGTTATGTTTTTAGTTGACAAAAACGATTAATATTTAAAAATGTAATTATTCGTTATACAGGAGAAAGATTTCTTCGTTCTTATTTATATTTGTTTAGCTCGCCTTAAATATTAATTAATTTTTATTCATACTCTTTCCTTTTTTCTGTTCATTGTCTCCTATTGCGTCTATTTTTGTTAAAGTTGTTCGATTAATTTGTTGTATTGTTCCTGCTTATGTTTAATTTTTTCATTTGAGCTGGTGATAAATAACTCTGTCCCATTTATGTTAGATTTGTGTTTATATTTCTAGTGCATTACTTATTTCTTCTCCCCTTACTTTCTCCTATTTGTCATTTCAATGTTGATTGTAAAATGGGATACATTTGGTGATTGAATGTTCCACGACCGCAAGAAAAATGGTGACCACAAATCTATGTGAATTTTCTAACAATCTGTTTATTTACCTCGCCTTCATGCTCTTTCCATCAATTTATTCACTGTCTTGCTTTTACGATGATATATTGACATAAACCGAATGCGGTGGCACTGTTTATTCATTTATTCAGATATTTTGTTAAAAACGGGTTAGTTTATGCTGATCTCATGCAAATATTTTCTTGTATTGATCTGTATTCTTCTTATTCAATCCCATTTTGTGTTTCTTTTCATTCTTAGTTTGTATCATAGTTTATTTTATTTTTCTTCAATTAACAGTGCTCGCAGCATCCCTAAAATATGAAAATGGAATGTGAAGTTGATTTTAATGGAGGAATATGAAGGAGAAAAAGAGGAGATAAATAATTTTAAAGACACACGAATGATTGAACAAAAACTGGAATATATTTACCAGAATTAAATAAGTCTTTCCGTTTGAATATTCTTCCCTGATTATTTTTTTATCCCCCTACAAACACTCCTCTTGGCTTTTCCTCACGCACCTCGCCACTTTTCGTTTGAATTCTGTGTAACTTTCCCTCCACTCTTTCTGTAAATTCATTCAATCATTAATTATATTCAAGATTCATCAAGTTACGATTACCTCAAGATACATCAAATTCATTTAGAACACAGATACATACGGCGGCATCGACATTAGCTGGACTCTCGTCATTCGGATCGGCAAGCATACTTATGACACTGATGAGAATAGTCTCGACTGTATGTACTGGTAGCCATCGTTCCGATGCCTTTTCATAACCCCATTTATCATCGCCTGGTTCGTGTAAGATCGATATGCAAACATCACCACTCTTCTCGACTAAAAAATTCGATAGAGAACACATTAAAAGATCAGGAAGATCAAGACATTTACTGACGAACTATTCCAATGTGTACTCACTGTTTGGATGCCATATCTCTGTGATAAATTTCATTCTTGGTGGCCTGAGTGGATACTCTTTGGGAAATTGTAAGTGTGCTTTGAAGAAACCTCCTTCACTGTGATAAAATTTTTTTATAGTATCAAATCAAAGAATTCTCATATGCATTGCTGATTGTACTTACTACAATGTATCCGGAGGTCCAATAATAAGCACTTCCCATCTATATATGTCATTGTCGTCAATGAGACCTGCTGAAAACCCTTCAACTGGGTTTTTATTTAATTCTAGAAATATAAAATGATGTAGCAACAACAAAAAAAACGCCAGTACTTATATCGATCATAAAAACTCATAAATTATAGTGTTCTGCAGTTTTCCCATGTCTTCCCTATCATAGCTGAGTACCACGAGATCAAATGACAGAGGACCTGAATGAAATTAACTAGAAGACGCATCGGGATTCCGCATTTGAGGTTATGCGGAAAAAAAATACTGAAAATTTTGCTCTGGCAAATATGAAATTCGCCTGAGGTTATATTCGGTGCAAAAACGGGTTTGATGACTCACCCATAAAAGATCAAGGGAGAGGAAGAGAAAATTGTGTGTATATATGCGAATAGTGGTGTATATGTATGGGCGAGTATGAGAAAGAGAAAGGATCTCGAAAATTTCGGACGTATAAATTCTCCACGCATATGTATGTGTGAACAGAAGGGAAAAGGAAAGAGCTGGGATCGAAACAACACGATCCAAAATATCTGTACAAGTGTACATTTCCTCGTACGCCTATTTATTAATTTATTCTTCTTCCCTTAATCCCGAATTATTGCATACGTTCAGCTCAACACTGCCACCCCCTCACCGATGCACAGTTCTACACGTCCAAACGAAAATTCTATTAATAAATAATCTGTCCACTACTTTGATATTCTAAACGTTCTCTCTCTGTTTGTAATTGACTTCCGTGATAAATATCGCAGTGAAAATACGAATCTATTGAGTTTCCGCCACCAATGAAACTGAATATCCATGAGCATCTGTGTGCGCGTGTGTCAAAGCAGAATTTCGTACATTGACGTGAAGAGGTACAGATGAGGATACAACACCGAATGAAGCAAAAAGAAATCAATTTGATGTAAGATTGTTAATCAACGAGTTCAAATGTGTCTATCTTGTCATGGTGGACTCTTTCGCTCTCACTCATTCACCCCTTTTTGCACAAGCTCCTCCTCGCTCTCCTTTTGCTCTCACTCTCCCACGCTACGTATTGATTTTCGCAACGCCGATCGTCTATAGGGGCGTATATGGCACCATGAAAAATCGACATTATAACCTTAAAATTAAAATTCCAAACGAATGAACAACTAACTTATGACAAACTATTCCCCAATACAAGAAAAATATTTAACACAATAAATCGTGGGATTAATTTGACGGAAAAAATACATTCGAAAAGCATTTTGTATCTTTTTTTCTCTTCTTTCCTTTTTGATTTATTGGTCAGAGTGCGTGTTCTCCGTTGAATGACGATGAGAAATCGTGGAGTCGAGGAGCCAAAAAAGAGACACTGGGGAGAGAGAGCGAAAGTGAAAGAGAGAGGGTAACAAGGAGAAAGAAAAAAGAAAGAATGAGGGAAGCATAAAGAGACTGAGGGAGACCGAGCGACAGAGGCGAAAATATAATGAAAAATGTGAACATTTCTCGTGGACTCTGACGATGTGATATGCGTATGAATTCCTTATAATTCTTTATAAGGCTCTACACATTACACAAACAATTATTCCAAAACAGCAGACACTTCTATATGAACATTTATTCTTGAATTAATATTATTTATATACTTTTACTTCAATATATATTGGTGTAAAGAATAAATTGTTTTATGAATACCTGCTAATTGTTTTCTTAGTAGAAGCGCGGACTGTGGCTCTGACATTAATAAAAGTTCGATTAAATAACCCACTAAAGTTGAAGAAGAAAACAAATCACACTTTTCACACGCTCTCGAGCACTGAGAAAAAGATGGCTAGGTAATGTTCTCACCGTTCACGGAAACGACATTTGCGCATGTGCCATTCAGAATTTTCAAATGACTGTATTATATATTGCGTTTCCGGTTTCTCGCACGTTTTGTTGCGCCATCTTCACTACACGTCCTTATCAGCAGGCATTTTCGCGGAATGCATTATCAACGAGAGATAAAGGGTAATCGTCTCGAATGATAATGTAGAAATCTGTTCTGCTACGGATTTTGTGCAAAATGCACCTTTCAGAGTAAAAAAGAATATTTGTGTCAGAGACAAAGATAAGGAGGAAATATTTTCCAGTTCTCGACAGTACTGTCGATTATTTCATTACAAATTGAATTTTATTCTCATCATGTGATGATTCTGCTCTTTGGTAAATGTTACGAAGCTGAAAGAAGAATCGGTTCTTAAATTGTTTGACTCACCGATAATCATACAAAACTCCGCCGAATTCAACTTCCCCTCTCCGTAGGCGTTCGGCGACTCTGACAAGTGCACTCACTATTTGATCTCACATTCGCGGTACGGACGACGGAAAAAAAAAAAAATACTGACACGTTTGTCCGCGAGCTACCGCGCAACCAGCAGCTTTCCCGGTTATTTCATGCCATAAACTTACTGTCGCGACACCAAACAGAAATTCAGGGCGAATTCCCGCCGATGTTCAATTTTTTGATCGGAACCGCACGGAAAAAAATAAAATAAAGACTTGCTGTACCCGAAGAGTGTGCTTAATTACAGATACGAAGTTATTCTATTGAACGGAAAAGAAAAAAAAAACTACGGACTGAGAAAATTCACAAGCTACCGCGCAACTAGCAGCTTTCCCGGCTGTTTCGTGCAATAAATTTACTTTCACGACACCAAACAGACACAAGACGGATTTCTGTCGATGTTTAATTTACCCGATCACTACATTGAATTCCGAAAAATTTATCATATTACGCGTCTCAATATTCGAATTGTATTGAATAATATAAAAAATTCAACATTACCCTACAGCAGAATTATCTTCATAAGTACGCCAACGTCTCTCCATCAGTTCTGCGAACAATAGTCCCCTCCGTACCATTACGTATTGCATCGATATCAACAGAAGTGGTGAAAATAGTGAAGATATAGCAGGATAGGTGAAGTGCGAAGCAGCGAATTCTCGGAATCTAGCGAAGCCGTTGCGGTGCCTCTTCCTAGAAACACATGGGCCAAAATGAGAAAATTGCTCTAACGAAAAAATAATGAGAACATCGAACCAATTTATTTTTGATTTCTTTATGAAATATTGGAAACAATTAGCTGTGATTAATTTACTGCAGACTTGTATGTATTGAATGTGTAATAAATAATTGTGCCGATATTTTCTGAGACTCGTATAATACAATATGGAAAAATGGGAAAAGTAGATTTTTCTACATTATTTCTTCGGGAAATCAATAAGATCAGTCATAATATGCATAAACTTTCCGAATATTTCGTTACAAATGAATATTTCCTCATATTATAACCGAGAATAGATCGAGTTCCCGCCGAAGTGTTTCATTAATGAGATTTATTCATATAAGTCATGAAATTCTTACCTCCGGTCATCTAAACATTGAGAATTCTTCTTCTACGACATTTATTTCATTGTTTCGAGCATTTTTGATACATATTTTATCAAAAAAGCCGACTTCAACAGCACGCCAATTTACGGATGCTCCTCGATCAGTGGCCCAGTTGCTAATGGCGGTGAATTCGATCGTGATTCCCGGCATAACCGCCACCAAGAAGACGCACACGATTGGCCGGAATGAATCGCGCTATGTTTCTGATTTGTCAATTTTCAAACGCCACAAATCCGTCTCAACCAATCAAAATGCGTGAAAATTCGTAACGGTCGCATTTAGCGCCACCGTGGCTTACTTGTGAACTAACTCAGCAGGGCAGTACAAACTGTTGTCGCCCCCGCCAACTTTGAATTTTAGTTTTAAAATAGGATACTCCTGTTTATAGTTACGACATTATTTTCCAATTAAACTACGCAACCAATATTTTCCGAACGCATATTATTTTCTAAAGCACTTCACAACGGTCATATAGTGCATGTGATTATATTATATAGCAATACGCAAATACATAATTATGTTCTTGTTTCTGTGATAACAATTTCTCAGATAAATAATTCATCGGACATATATATTTTGTTATCCTGTCCAGAACGCTACTCGTGATACGTATGCATATACACCTGCATACATATTCACTACATGTATATATACATACATAACAGAATTGATTTGATGGTTATGTTCGTCATGCTGCGTAACTCGTATCGTGTGTCTACAATTTTGGATCAATCATCATCATTTACATTAAGCGAAAATTAAAAAAGTAACTACAATGTACTATCATTGTTCAGAATAATAATATATTGGTATACAAGATAGAAAATATAAGAAGCAACGTTCAAGGAAACAAGACAGGAATTGATAAATACAATATTTTAATCTGAGGAAGAAATCAAAATAATACAACGATGATGCAATTTTATAAAGAAAAAATATTATCACCGGGACAATTGAAACGTTTATCGGAGCATAAATACAGTTGTTCAAGTGCAAGTATATTGGATAAATATTTACAACCATGGTGGGAATTGCTCGTTAGTTATGTTCCACTTTGGCTAGCACCTAACCTCATCACCATTTTGGGTCTAATAATTAATATTGCCACAACGCTCATCCTCGTTTATTATAGTCCTGACGCTAAGGCTGAGGTAGGGTATCATCATGGTGTCTCAATTTCCTTATGGTTGAGTGCAAGAATGTGATGTGAAGTCGAATGATTTTTTTACACCGGTCATTTTCAGGCACCAAGATGGGCGTGTTTCCTCTGTGCTCTCGGGTTATTTATTTATCAAAGTTTAGATTCAATTGATGGTAAACAAGCAAGAAGAACTGGTTCATCAACACCTTTGGGTGAATTATTTGATCATGGATGTGATTCAGTTTCCACTGGTGAGTTCTCAATCGCTTCTTTATGCGTCGTTCGTCATGTTTAATTGATCTCTGGCCCTGTTCTTCGCAGTATTCGTCGCATTATCAGCGTGTATCGCTGTACAACTGGGATATTATCCAAGTTGGATGTTTTTTCAATGTTTCTGTGCAATGACACTGTTCTACTGTGCTCATTGGCAAAGTTATGTGTCTGGTAAGAAGATTAAACGATTGCATAATCTAAATTTGTATCAGACTAATGACAATGACAATACACGACTCATTGATGTACTTAGGATCCCTGAGATTTGGAAAAGTAGATGTGACGGAAGCACAATTCACGATAATTGGCATCCATTTGACGTCTGCTATTTTTGGACCGAAAATTTGGATGACAGAGGTTGTATTTATTTATCAACTGACATTTCAACTTTCACTCGTATATAGGCGAAATCAGTACACAATTTTCGCGTTTTGCCGATTTTTCCGCTCATAATCGCGATTTTTTTTTTCAATGGGGATGACCAAAACAATGAAGGGAGAGAGAATATATCTCTGACGATGTACCAGTAATTGATTAAGTTACACAGAGTGTCTCTCTGCTCATACAGCAAATACTTGTGAACAATGCTATTTATGATTGAGAAATGAAGGAGGTGGATAGAAAAAAAAATATTATTTTCTTACAGATTCCTTATATAGACGGTTTACAATTAAAATATTTAGTTGGCGGTATGACAGTTGTGTGCGCATTATCGAGCTTTTATTCAATGTTTTCGGTGATATTCACCGGTGGAGTTGGCAAAAATGGTTCAACCGTCGCTGTAAGTTTTCATGTTCCCCCATTTTGCCCGTGATTGTACGAACAAAATTCATTTCCTCCATTCAAATTAAAATCAATTCATCCATCATTCTTTATTTTGTGGATTGCGATGTTTGTCACCCAGGGTATTTTATGCATGGCGCATGAACAACGAACAGAATACTGAACAATGTTACTAATACATTTGTACAACAAAATTCTTTTGGTACTATCAAATTTGTTTCATATCTCGGTGAGGAATCGTCACAGCGTATTGAAAAATTTTAATTTCGCGAGCAAAATATAATTTTTTGAATAGAAATCCCTACAAATAATTCGCCAATTTTTTAACTGATAATTACAAAGTGCTGGTACATCTCGTTTATATGAAAACTAAAATGCGATCAGAATAAGAGATAGAGAAGCACCTGATTTGTTTAGATATCAGTTCCGGGTCTCAATACAGTGATGCAATTGGTTGCTGCCATATTTTATCTCGGATTTATCTATGTATTCATCGATTTCTGTAAATCATTTGCGTCCGGTGGGATTGGCAAGAATGGTTCAACAGTAGCTGTAAGTGATCTGAAAACGATGAGGACGCTACTGAAAATAACTAAACAGTTGATAATAATCCGAACATTGTTATAGAAATTTTCGTGGATTCTGGGCTTGCTTTGGTCATCAGAAAAGAATTTATATTGTTTCATTACAAATTGTAACTGTGGAGTTGAATAACAACGTCACATTATTCTTGTTTCTTCCATCCTGACGTACATGTGAACATGTAATTTTTTTTTGCTGCGTAATTATTGTGTCACTAATATCTAGATGTTTAATTATCAATTTTATATACATTAGTTGCCTTACATTGGCACCGAAGTGAAGGTGTTTTCATTGTGGTGCGCAGTGGGAATCGCTATTTTACTTGCACAAAGCAGTTTATCCGTCATTCTCGCCGGTGGTGTTGGCAAAAATGGTTCCACCGTCGCTGTAAGTTCACTAATAACCGCACAAATAAACGTCGACACGAGAAAAAATAATAAACAAAAGAATTCAACATGGACCACGAAGAATTTGGAGAAAATTCGGCAATAGATATTTCACGCACTTTAATTTTGCAAAAATATGAAGTTAAAAATCATTCATACGCTTGGACATTCCACCGTGTTTATAATCTAATTCATGTCCATTATTTTTTTTCTCTTCCATTCATTGCTTGTCTCTATTGATCACAATTGTTGATTGAATATTATTAACATTTTCTTTTGCTTGATATTGTTAGGAGTGATTTTACGCTAATGGTGAAATGACATACAAAAAAATGCTGCATAATTTTCTTCTCTCTGCATTAATTTTAGGGAACATCCGTTCTCTCACCAATTATTCCATTCAGTCTGGTTGTAGTGCCAGCATTTATAATTTATCGTAAAAGCGCCGAACATGTTTACGAAAATCATCCGGCTTTATATATCTTGTCGTTTGGAATGGTGGCTGCTAAAGTCACCAACCGGTTGGTTGTAAGTAAAAGAAACACATTCGAAATTCATTTGCAAAACATCAATATGTTGTACCATCACATCAACTCGACATTTGTTCCATTGCAAGGTTGCACATATGACGAAAAACGAGATGGAATATCTCGACACAGCTTTGATTGGACCCTGTATGTTATTCCTCAATCAGTACTTCAATTTCTTCATTAAAGAATATTACGTTCTTTGGTTGTGCTTCGTAAGTACCAAAGTTAATAAACTTTAATAGTCTCCTATTGAACTTTCGCATTAAATCAATTCTTCTTCATAGATATGGGTCACGTTCGATTTCTTCAAATACTGCTCGCAAGTTTGTCTTGAAATTTGTGATCACATGAAGATCATGCTCTTCAGGATACCACATGTCAATGAACCTCATAAACAATTGTCCAGTAGTGCTGATAAAAATGGAACTACAACGACACGATCACAGCGCGCCAGGACATCAAAGAAGTTACATTGATTGCAGAAGTTTGTTGTCATCATTATAATTATTAATATGATTATATTATTATTACGGCGCACGGCTGTGATCGTAAAGAAATTTATGGTTATAATACAATTGAATTCTTTCATATGAATTACAAACATAAATAAGTTGCAGTGGAAAAACAAATTGCCGAGATCTAATCTCACCGTCGAACAGTTTCTCGCGAGCTATTTATTAAATTTCTTAATCATTGATCGGAATCAATCTCATCTGTAACGACATATATGTATTTTATACAAGAAAAAAGGAACGAAGGAAAAAATAATAGAACTTTCAATTAAACATTCTTTTTATCCCTGTTTTTATTGGATATCAGTATCATTCATTTCCATCAAGTTACCATTGTCTAGTTCTTGAGAATGATTTTTGATATATTCTTTAACGACAATACATTTAGTCATGAAACAATCACATGGAAGGTCGTGTTCAGTTGTTTCAGGATTTAAAATGTCGCATTCCAAATTATACCAACGTTTATTAGTTTCATCACGCTTCAATGTTATTCGGAATGCGATTGGTTCACCTTTCTCCACTTCCTGCTGATCAGGTAACATAATAACGGTTTGTTTCCAGTGTGTTGGTGTATCTGAAGGTGAAGTAGATAATATTGAACCATCTGGGAATTCAACGTCGAACCAAACGCAAGTTCCTGCGAATTTTCCATCTTTTGTACAAGGGAAAACCAAATCCTGTCCACCAATAACGTCACAATCATCAATTGTTGTTGAATTGAGATCAATCCAGGCTAATATTTTCTCCTCAGCGAGTATATTGTCAGCTTTCACTGTCGTTATTTCAGGTTTTGTTGGTTTTGTGCGGCTCATATCGTTTCTGAGACATCTACAACATGTGGAAGATTATTAGATAGTTTTAAGTTGTGAGAACCAGTTGGATCTCTCTCCGTAATTGATGTCATCAAGAAAATAAGTTTATTACGTCATTCTAACTCCATAAACATCAGTGAAAAAATCGAAAAATTCAGGTAATTGACATGGTGCTGCGTGTATTTTTGCGATGCATGGAAACAATGATCCATCAGGTTTCAGAAATCGATCCCTAGCTTGTAGAACAGTGTCGAGCATTCCTTCATGGACTAAATAAAAGCCCATCCATTCTGAAACAATAATATCTACTTTTCCCACGGCATCACAGTCAATGTCTTCCAATTTATTGTGTATTACTTCAATACTATCGCTCAAATCATTCTCTGCAGCAACTTTTTCAATAAGTTTTGATAAACCACTGGCTTCCACTGCATAAACTTTACGTGCACCAGCTTGTCCGCAAAACACTGACAATATTCCTATAGGTGAGGATATGAATCAATGTAAGGTCATGTGCATAGGTGAAGAAATGAAAAAGTTCAAACCCTTTACCAGTTCCAGCTCCCACATCCATCACAATCTTGTCCTTAAATAATTCTTGGTTATTTGTTATGGCATTTTTATACGCTGTCATTCGTGGATGGTCACTCAGCATCAACCGATGCACCTAATAAGTAAATGACAATGAATAAATCTTTCATGGATCATTTTGTGAATGTCAATTATAGTATAGTATATAGTATAGTTGAGGTTAGAAATCGAATATAAAATCGCCATATCAAACAAAATTTGGATACTCACATCCAGATCTTCATAACTCTGGAAATAATCTTCCTGATTACTCATTGCGCTAGCTGTCTAACTTAATTCAAATCAATCAGTTGACTAAAAAAGAAATAAAAATAGTTCAATGGGAAGGAAGTCAGCGAATATATATTTATTTCAGCCCATCAGCAAGACGAACAGACCACATGTAGTGGTGACGTCATTACGCTACATACAGTATGTGTATATTATCCTTTGCGAGATTCCAAAATCAAGAGAAAAAAGAAATAACATATTAAATTTCGTATTCTCTGTGTTCACACTGGAGCGATCGATACATGATTTTCTGTGTAAATTATTGTACTTAAGAGAATATGAATCCTATTCTTAAATAAATTTCTATAAGATAATTTCGTGATTCCATATCTTCATCATTTCCATTACTCCAGAGAGTTCAACATTAATAATTGTTTCAGCACTTTGGTCTGGCTAGTTTCTCTGATTTCACCAGCTAAAAACATTTCATCTACCACTGTGTATACCTGAGGAGAAAAAGAAATGAGATATAGAACTTGTTCAGTGATAGATTCATTCGAGTTTGTTGTATCCCATGCTTTACCGACCTTGTAGAAATTGAAAACTAAATCCAATTCACAAACATTGTGGAAGTATTCATTCAGGACTTCAACGAAATTGTGTATTGCTTCAAGGTAACACAAGTTATTATCATTAACATCCACGCAAATGCAGAAATATAATCCTGCATAACGTCTGTAGACTATTTTGAAGTTGCGGAACTATGAGAGTGTGAAATGATTGTTAAATGGTATTTCATAATAAAAATGATAGCAGGGTTCAATTGTTTCAAGTGATAAACTGACCTCAACAAAATTTGTATGCTTGGCATCTCGAACGGTTACAACAGCATGAACCTCTTCAATTAATTTTTGCTTTTCATCATCATCAAAATTCATGTACCATTTTGCCAATCGAGTTTTCCCAGCACGATTTTGAATCAAAATAAATCGAATCTGGAAATTATAGGGCAGAGGTTGTTACAAGGTGTGTTTCGAGATGACACTTTTACACGATAAACAATTACTAAATTGACATTCTACAGTATAAAAAAAAGGTTTATGAAGATAATTAGTGGAAGATAATTTCAAGAAGGAACAATTGTCACCATTATTATCGCTGTTACAACTATGGATAATCAGTTTATTGAAATCGATTGGCTAATATCCATCCACCATCAATTAAAAACACTGCTATCCGCCCTCTTTTATTCTGGTCTAACCTCAATCTTTTGACAGAAAAATTACAGTTGGTAACGATGAAGGATAGAGTACTGAGTAAGAGGCCAACTTCATTTTATCTACGAACGCCAACTTCACGTCATCTAAAGACGACAACTTCAGACTCAATTCTCTTGGCTCAGCAGCGCCACTCTGGTCAATGATCAAACTACCACTTCCTCACATTCCGGCGACTTTTTCAACTGATGCCCCATATGAGACGACGGTCTATTCTTCTTCCCTCCATACCGCTCACACACATATTACAAAACGAACACACATCCTGTGTGTTTTTCTCTTCCCACCATCCAATTGGATGATAGAATTTCCATTAGGGGAGCGGTACGCGCCATTTTTTCGAGTATCTGGATTGACATGAATGGTGGGGATTTAGACGGAATGAAGAGCAAGAGGCGAGCGCATGCGGCGACAGGACGAACACACATATTCTCTCATGGTCTCCCGGTGTCACTCTACTCTCGCACGCGAAAGGGTCGCACCCGGCCGATGCGTTGGAGCGCGAAAAAGCGTTAGGGTGGGAAGAGAGAAAACCCTGAGAAAGGGGTTCGATAGTACGCAACGTCAAACTACAAAAGAAATACGAAGTAAGGGACAAATAGCCAATAATGAGAATACGAAGTGATTTAAAAGTTGATTGCGAGTATTAATGTCGCGTGTGTCGACGATAAAAAACCACTTGGATATCGTATGTAATCGTGTGTATTTTGTTGGGATTTAGCGACCGGCGACCACGGTTCAATGATAGGGAGGGGGAGTTTATATGAAGAGGGGAAAGGGAAATGAAGAGAACGTAAATGTGTACATTTCTCTATCTATTGGCAGGTGTGTCGCTTTCGATTTCCAAACGAGATTGCCGGGGCCAGAGTTTTCCAATATTAACAGAATTCTCTGTGACTGATTAAAAAATAAAACTAAACTTATACGTAAATATTTCAAAATCAAATAAGTATTTCCAACTTGTACATCATTACTCTGTTTCATCAGTATTAAATGTTGTTTATTGGATATGAAGTGATTTGTCGAACGATTATAATTACGTTATTTCAGTTGTGCAGATTGTAGACATTCTTCTCAGTCTGTCTACCCCCTTCCTACACTTCATCGTGTGTATTCATATATATATATATATATGCATGTGTGTCTGTGTTTAACACGGGGGAATAGAGTGTTCTGTTGCGAGAGAACAGAATGGCGTAAAATCATTGGACCTTTTTTATTAATTTAATTCGGGAGTGGGAGACAAAAGAAGAAGTCAAAACGACATAATTGTTTCATTTACAATTATTGATTAATTGTAATTATTGAAATTAGAATATTGAAATAAAGAAATAATGGCGAGTGGTAATGCAGACAGCAATAGCAATATTCCTCAATGGAAACGCGATTTAATTCAACGACGTCGACAACAGCAAAATAAAATAAACAACCATAATGGCGTGAAAATTCCAACAAGCGTCAACAGTAGTGCTTCAATATTTACAAATGATAATCAATTGCTAATGAATTCATCTGGGAATAGTCAGTGCAATGATACAACAACAGCAACAACGACAACAACAAGAAAACCATTAGATACGCGAAACGACAATGACGATTCGCAAGTGACTACAACTGAATTGTCGCGCGGTAACATGAGTGGCGTCGCTGTTACCGGCGCAGCGTCGACCAATCATGAACAAGTGAGTGGTAGTGGGAATGTTGGCGTTCCTGCAGCCATTACCACTCCCACTTCAACAATTTCAACTTCAGTCGCGTTCAACATGCGCCTCGAGGCGGATGTGTCGTTTTGTCCGACTTCGGAGGAGCCTCTGAAGTTTAACGGGAAAACAAACCTCAATAACACCGAACATTCATCCACAACTGCGACAACACACGAACCATTCGATAATTATAATAATACAAAGAAATTACAGATGAATATTAACGACGACAATAGAGACATGGCTTCATTGATGGATAGGAAGAAACAAAATGATGTCTGTGTATTTACTGAATTACGTAAAAATAATAACAAAGTATTACAATTCGATGGTAATAATAAAAAATTATTGGCTAATGGAAAATTAATCGATGAATGTGAGAGCGATAGCTCAGAGGAATTACAGTACGGACCGGGTATTGTAAACAAATTGAAAAGCAAATATCTTAACCTCACTCTACGTGAAATGAATAAAACACGAAGTTCAGTTCAAAGATTTCGCCGCGCCGCAAGTCTTGAGGATTTATTAGATTGTAATGATGATGGCGGTGTTGATGATGATGAGAATGGCGATGAATCCGAGAAGATACATCATAAATTCTTGAAGAAAACTATGGCGGCAGGTGTTGCAGCGAAGACTGAACGTTATCGAAATGCAACGCGTGGTAATGATTCGATCAAACGTGCACGAAGTGTCGAAGCACTGATGCGCTATCAAATGCCAATTGATGATGTTAAAACATTCAATTCAACGATTAATAAAACTATGACGACGGGCTTGAATAAACAATTGAGCGATTCTAATGATGATCACATTGTACTGATTGATCGTAGTTCAGTTAGGATTGAATCTCGTCTGAGTGATTGCGAACCGCAACTGAATCAACGTCCAAAAGCACTGAATAAACCTAAAAGATTGAAGCCATTATTGGCCGAAACAGAACGTCCACCACCTGATTTAGTTAAAACAACCCTGAAGATATTTGAAGGTTCGGTGAAGAAGTTGAAACCAAAAGGTGAAGTTGCGATCAAAGTTGCAACATTTAAAACCATTAATGATACCTTTAAACAACAGGCGATGAAAAAATGCATCCCGAAACCGCCAATACAACCGAAACCATTTGTCAACGGCCTTGCAAATAAATCAACGACATCGAAAAAAATTATTTTAATGTCCACGAGTAAAATTGCACATGACGCGAATGAAAAGAATGATAACAATGAAGATGATGTGAGAAAAAAGAATGATAATGTTGTCACAGAGTCTATTGTACAGTCAGTATCATCAGTTGTTAGCAAATTTCAACAGATCGAAAAATCACAATCGCCCGAACCGAATTTATTGCATAAATTCAAATATTCGCCAACACCAAGTCCAGAGCCGCTGTTGTCCACATCGTCATCTTCATCGTTTATTGTTAAACAAAAAGCCATTGTTGATGTTGGTATTGTAAAGTCACCGCCATTAACTCCACGTGATACATCGCCATTAATCGTATCACCGAAAAAAGAAATAATACGAATGAATTCAAGTGAATCAAATTTAAATTCAATAAGTGAACCAAAAATCGATAATTGTCTGAGTGATTTGAATAACGAAGTTCCATTACAAATGGACAGATCAACAGAGAAAATAATTGACAATCATTTAACTGATAACAATGAAGAGAAAAACGAATTGGAAATTACGAAAAAAATTATAATTGACGAGGATAACGAGAATGATGATGAAGAATTGAAAATTGATGTTGAAATGGTTGATTCACCAAGAACGATATCGAAATTAGCATTGGATAATATAAGTAAAGCAGGTAGTAGTATTAAATTCAATTTCGATCACGAATCATGTGAGAAGAAAAATTATTTACCAGGTTTAAGAACCAATGGTGATAGCACAACCCGACTATTAATGATGACAACAGCACCAGTTGCAACAGCAGCTAATGGCATTGTAGACAGCAATATTTCCACTAATGAGAATGATTTGTCAAATGAAGAAGACTCTAAAGACGACACGAATAGAATTAATGAAAGATTGATTGAAGAGAGAGAATCAGAATTATCAACAGAAAATGATAATTCAGCGATATCTTCAGTTGATTTGATTAAATTATCTTGTGGTCATGGCAATGAAACGAAAACACAGTTATCAGTCGTTAAAAATACTAAATTGGAGTCTATGACAATGCCACAAAAACAAATTGGTATTATTAGACCACTTGTCACAACAAAGACTCAACAGAGTGCGCAGCAGAATTTGAGTAATCGTGAATTGGAGAAAAATTTAATCAATCGCGTTAAAAGTATTGAACAGCCTACAAAAGTTGTTGTTAGTATGAAGAATGCGGATGAGATACAACCGGTGGTGAAAAAAAATTGTGGCGGTGGAGGTGGTGGTGGTAGTGGAGGATTGTGGGATACTAAACCATGGAATCAGCAGAATAATACGATGGTTTTTAATTTTAGTAATAGAAAGGATGTGCCAGATTATATTGAGAATGATGGACTCATTATACGGAGGAAGAGGGAGAAACCGAAGGTGAGTTCTGATATGAATCAACATTCTATCACGAATTCTCAGTTATTTTGTTATGCGGAAGAATATTGAGCATTACAAATAGTTGTCCCTCTCCCAGTTCAGAATATAAATCAGTAATTTCTCTTCATTCATCATCACTCTCATCACTATATAACAATTCATTTACTTTAATATTTTTTCTTTTCACACACATTTGGCGATTTCACTTCTAGAGAAACTTCCAATAACGTTCTATTGATTGAAGTAGTCAATCGATCGAGCAGAACACGTCGAGATTCTTTCATTAATACCATCACAGTGTATAGGATAAATGAGCATGAAGAAATAAATTCACCCACACAAATTGAAAATTTCTTCTTTATTGTTTTCTCTCAATTTGCACAAATTGACAAGCGCAGTGAATTGTCTTTTCACTTTCATTTGTCTGGACAATGATGGAAATTGAATGTGTTCAACGTATATGCACAACATATATTTAAATTTGTATTCATGAAAGTATAAATGAATTTAAGTATACATATGTAAAATTTATACATTTCATGTAGTAGTGCAAATGATATGCGTGGAATTCCTACGCAATTCAAGGTCACTTCGATATTCATAACACGTCAGGGAATTCTTTGTTATTGTGTATGAGTTTTTATTATTAATTCAAATAGATCTAAAGGTGAATATCATCAAGTTGAGGATATTTCCTATCGTACACATTTATTCATTGCATGACAGACACGTCAACGTCCTCCCCACAAACCTATCAAACCGAGATAAATATTTTATCAATTCTCGTTTATCAAACTTCCGGTCATGTCTTGAGGAAAGAAAAGAGTGAAAAAAAATGGAATTATGTGCGAAAATTTTATTTTTCCTGTAACAAATTTTCTCTACATCGTGTTATATATTTTCCTTCTTCTATTATAATAGACAACAATGTATGAAAATTTGCTATTTTGTAGGAGAAAGTTAATCGTTCACTCGTAATATTTTAAAATGTCTTTTTTTTTTCATCTGTAATTTCTTTTCCATTCTCCTTCTTTCTCTCCACTTCTATGCTCTACGGTTATTAATTATAATCATTGTTATTATTTTTATTAGCCGTTGGTTGTTAAAGTAGACTGCACTCTTCATGCGTTAGTGTAATGTGTTATACATCTCTTTAAGAATTCACTGTCTCAACATTTTTATTTATGCCATATAATTGGGAAAACGAAAATATAAGGAGAAAATTATCGGTAGATTGATAGAAAATTGTTCAGTGGGTAGAGAATTTTGCACAGCAACAAGTTTCACTGCATAACGCAACCAAAACTGCACAATTGTTTGGTAATGAATCTTTTATTTACCTGTTGCATTGTTACATTCGTTTATTTTTTTTCTTCTAAATCAGTCAAGGTGACATTTCAACCACTTTCAAATGTTTATTACGCTCTTTTTCATCACTTCGTAATATTTTAGTCAGGGAAAAAAATTATGGAACAATCATAAAAACACAATGCGACAGTCATTTTAAAAACCATTTCAATATTCCTCTTATCACTGACTTGATGGAATGTACGAACAATTATTACGTAAATTTGTAATCTACGAATTTTCATTCCCTCGCAATATTCAACTTGATCAATAAAAAAATGTTGTCGCATTGAATGGCAATTGGTTTTTGATTCAACAATAATCATCACAATATGTTCAGCTACTTTATTAGTGTTATGAGTGCTCGAATGACTTCAACAAAGAAAGAAAAACAAGAACGTCAAAACATCTCGAACCAGTAAACACATTTGATTTTTTTTTCTGACTGTAGTTATACACAAATAATAAATGTGGTTGTCATTGAAAGCTTTTTGTTATCGGTGATTCAGACAAATAATGATTGGTACTGGTAATTAACTGTTGCGTTTTTGTCAGCATGTGTCATACGCAGTTAAACGCCAATCAATTTTATCTTTTCGTCGTCTCACGTATATTTTTGTATTAATTCACTTGTGAATGACACAGATAACATTTCGTATACAGAAAAATGGCGAATCAAGGTAAAGAAACAAATAGGCCAAGAAGATTACAGTTGATAAACCAATTGGTTGATGATTTATTCCAGTCCAAGCCAATTGTAAAATAATTTTTGTTGCTTTGACCAAGTTATAACGAAGGGCCGAATATTCGTTGGATAATACGCAACGTTCCAGACAGGACATTCCAGGAACCGTTAATCGAACCGAAATAGAAAGCAATCAAAGTGAAGCTTTGAATCGATTAATCATGAAAAATTTCAACAAGCCATCAGCTTTGTTTACTAAATCAGTTGATTTCTTTTGAACGGTTCATCGTACAGACTCAAATAAGAAACAGAAAATGTCGGACAAGCGGACACAGCATTCCTTACGATTACGTAGAATCGCTTCGTATATAAATGGTCGTTGCTGAGAGCAGCAAATACTCAGACACGAGAAATAAATGTTTAAAGACACAGGTATACTGATACGTCAAGAAACAGAAAGAGAAAGACTAATAGAGATCCGTTATCACCTTGTATACAACTAAAACGCGTTCATTGGCCATTGGCGTATTTTCTCCAGGGTTCTAGAGTTGTAGACAAGACACTGATCCTCCATCAACTTCATATAAATCTATATCTATACACATGTGATGATAGCACGCTGCTTTATTTGCCTCGATGTGTCGTGCCAGACTTGTTTCGAGAAACTTATTCCATCCCATATATAAAACCCTGACAATCCAACTATAAAACTGTTCTATTTATTGATTCATTCAATTGTTTCGCCATCAGTTTTTATCTACAGACCAAGCTTGAAGAAAATATATTTTAATCCCGATGTTGGCGGGAGCCTTGAATTTTATATGAGGCGTCGTGAATTCGTGTATGTCCAAAATTAGAATGAATCAGTAATCTCCATATGTGTGTTGTATGTTAGGTAGGGATGAAGTGAAAGTTCAACTTCCGTTTTCATCTGAATTGAACGTGTATGAGCAACGTCGTTGATTTTGTCAATTCTTTTCGCTTCATCCTGGAAATTTTGTGTTACAACTTTTTATTCTTGTCCCAACAATAATTTGATGCCGGAAAAACAATCAACGTAGAGTGAGAAAGAGAGAAAAAGACGTGTGTTATGACAATGCGTAGTAGTTGATGTCGATGTGTGTGAATAATTCGTGAGAAATATTCTCACCGCATGACGTTTGCTTCATTATCATATATAAATACACAATTGGACCTTGAACTCGAGACGATTCTACTGCACTGCATGTGTGTACATTGCATACAAATATGCTGGAACAATTGTTAATGTTCAATTACAACAACACGTTTGCAGTGTTGAAATAAATATGAAGAAGGACTTTTATTAGATGGTTTGTTAATGTATTATTGAAATTTATTACAACACAAACATGTTAATTGATATTATTAATTGTCTTTATGTAGTTCATCTCTTGGCACCTTTCTCCTCGCATGAAATTTTGAAACGTGTTTGAATTCTCTTCTGCTTTTCGTTCCTTTGTCTGGCGGATGGTTCGTTCATAGTAGTGAAGTCGGTTGGGTTGGGTTGGTCTCACCATGTTGCGAATATGTCCCCCATCACGTGACTTCTCCACCCATAGCAACCGGTCTCCTTCTTCAGTACTTTTTATTGTGTTTTTATTTTATTTTATATTTTTTTTCCTCTCCCATCGTCTGCAAACGACAGGGAAGACAGCACCAGTATCTACGTCGGCCCATGCATTCAGGGGTATTCACATCTCATTTAGAATCTTTGAAAATAAAAGAGCTGTAGGAAGATTTCTATTTTGACAAAAAACAACGAATTTTTAACCTGATTTCTCCGGATTTCATTGTTTCAAAAGGCATCTGGAATATTTGGCTGGTGATTTATGAAATGACGAGTTAATATTTTAATTCTTTTATTAATAATTGTTTAATAGCTTGCACAGATAAATATTTTGAGAGTTGTAAAAAATTAATCTCTTGACAATTATTTATATCTGTTTAATCAATTCTCTCATCAACTCAATCCTCAATGAATTGAAATATTCGCGAGAATAATAAAAACATAAATAATCTTGCAACTTCCATTAATTCTTTCTCTTTGAATCCATTTATCGTTATCAAACATTGATGATGTATTTGCTCATTGATAACAACTCAATCCAGACGATTAGATAAAATCTTTAATCCCTCACACCCGATAACAAACACAAAAATAAAAAAATCCATTTCATCTGTTAATTTACACATTTTTACCCCATTTTCTCTCAACGATTGTTCATTAATTTTATTTCGTTCTTTTCTCTGTTACAATGCAACACAGAAGGAAAGACACTTGACTCTGCGGTTTAATATAAGAGCCATTGGGAAAATTGCCCGGTTATACCGGTTGCATACCGGATCTCTATGTGGTTGAAAATAAAAAATGAATAAATAAATAAATGTAAAAAGAAAATGAGTGATAATAAAGTCAAAGCAAATGTGAAGAGGAAAAAAATGTACATTCAACACAAGGGGGTTTATGGGAATCATTGAAAGATCCGGTACATATTCTCGTATATATAGTCACATATAAATTAATATAAATGTGTGTGTGTGTGTATGTGTGTATGTGTCTATCCCTTCTCATTGTTCGGAAGTCGCGTTTCATTCACGTGAACGGATGAACAAGGAGAGAAGGAAGAATGAGATGGAATAATGAATGTGGATGAGAGAATAAAAGAAATAAAAATTCATGCTGGTATATTTATCATTTCCAAAATGGCGAATATTAAGGAGGGGCTTTTATATTTATAAATAACGATAATGGATCGTTGATGGGTCTGCGTTGATTATTTCTGTGATGGAACTCCCACAAAAGAAAATTTGATACGAACTGAGTCTCGTTCTGTTCACTTCAGTTCTAAATTTATAAGAACAACGATTGAATGAATGAAAAGAAATTCACACATTGATGAAGTGTGTCGCAACATTTCTTGTGTAAATAAATAATAAAATGAAATAAAATACATTCGTGGTTTTTCATATGGAAAAGTCAACTGTTGAGGTTTCACATTTACACTTGTGTACATACGCACATAAATAAATATACACCAAAGGTGTGCGAGCACTGTGAGTCGCGCCATTTCAACTTGTCTCATAAATTAAACGTGACATATATTGTATAGTAGCGAATATGCTTTCCATACATAGATAATACACATTTATAAACTTCATACACACACGTACCGATGACTGAATGTGCAATTTACACTTGACATTCAAATCCGGCCTTGGACAATTTATAAAATATTTTTGTATACACGAAAAATAAGTCCCAGATCAGAGCAGAGTTTTACCTCGTTTGCTTTTCGTTTCAGGTTGGTGATGGTGGAATTATTGTGTTGGATGCAACACTGGATGCATCAACGACAGATGATAGTGATTGGGAAATATCTGGTGGTCCACCATCTCCTTGCGACGTGTCATTTCTTAATGATAATATTCTGATAAATGGCCGCAGTAATTTATCAAAATCACCACGCAATCACAAGGTATGTTGTCACAATAAATAATTTTGGCAAACGTAATTTTTTAATTCCAGTTGATCATTCGGTTATCAGTGATGAACCGTTTTTAATTAACAAAAATAAATATGTGAGAGAAAATACAGACGAATAAATATTTAATTGATTTGTTAAATATTGCGTAATTAGTGAAGTGTGAGAATTTTGTAAAACGAAAAAAATTATTTATCGTTATCGTTGACAGAACTGTAAAAGATTATCATCGCTATCTCATATTTGTTGAGTAATGGATGGGAAAATTCTGTTGGCTCGTAGAAAAAATTTAATTTGTCAATAGAAATGCGTTTTACTTAAATAGAACAATGCTAAAGTAGTTCAAAACGAATTGTTGAAATTGAGGGTAAAAGGATCAAAGAAGAGTGACGAGACGAGGTCAGAGATGATATGAAACATTTTATGGGTCCGTTGGAAGTGAATAAAATGAATTGGATGAAATTGCTCTTTGTTACTTCTTTTTGTCATTATCTGTTTGCTATTCTCGTCAATTTCATTCACCAGCTCTTCAGGAGTGGAATAAATGTGTTTCAATGACAAATCTACAAGATTGTCGGATTTATTATGCTCTGCATATTCAAATAACTATTCATGAATAATCTCCAATCCATTCTTCAAATTGTAGTAAAATTTTCTGCAATTTGGAAACCGTTTACTAGTCTACTCAATTTTATTTCTCACGGGCGTGTTCCACTGTATTTTTCCGCCATTCATTTATTTATTTATTTATGTATATTTAAGCAAATTCAATAACGCGGTTCTCATTGTTTTCCATTATTCATTCAGAACGATTTTTTTCTCTTTTTCCTTTCATTTTTTTCTGTATTTATTTGCTTTCATCATCACGACTTGAAATCACTGAACAAATCCTGTTCCACATCAGTCAGTTGTCTTCCCTCTATCGGGTATTTATTCAGCCGTTGCATTGATGACGATGATGATGATAAGCAATATATAAATATAGAACGGTAAATATATAACTAACAATAAAACGAAAATCTACAAGTAAAAGTTTGTAGTGAGTTACTTTGTATAGTATTTACGCTTCATTGATTGCAAGACTGAAGAAAATTTCCCAGACAATTTCAAACCTTATTTTACACTTGTTTTTCATTGTTATTGATATGGTTTTTCATCATATCCACCATTTTTTAATAATAATAGAGGTGGGTTCAGCTGTAATGAAAAAAATTGAGACTGCAGAAAACAGAATAAATAGAGGGAATAAAAATAAATTTTAAGAGTCATTGCAAAATATTACAATTCATGCGATTCAATTACCTACCGCACCGTATATTTATTAATATCCATACGGAATAATAATTATTTAATCATATTTCATTATTTCTATTTATAGATTTTTATTTTTTTCTCTCTCGTTTTCGTTCCCTTACGATTCAATTAACTATTTTATGTTCAGACACGAATGTTTCACTTTCGATAGAAATTTCAGAAAATAAAGAGAAAGGAAAATCGATAAATTTGTTGCATTGCTCAATTCACCATTATCGTTAAATGCATTTTCAAAAATGTACTTCACAACAAAATGGTTGACCGAAAAAAAAAAAAAAAAAAAAACAAATATAAAGAGAATTCAAAGTCATAAAAGAAACGAAAAAATTCGTCCAGGTGAACGTTAATTTCTTAGTAACCAGTTGAGTTTAGCTGAGGTGCGCACATTCCTACGTCGCTTTTCCACATGTTACAATACTAAAAACAGAATGAGAATGTAGAGAAAGAGGGAGAGAATGCAACCGCGCGCGTAAGAGCCAATCGTGAGAGACGACGAGAGGAGAACGGGACGAATTCCGTATATAGAAGATTTAAACTTTCTTAGAGTGTGGATAGAGAAAGAAGCATGAGAAAACGGTACTTGGCGGTATGTGTGGTAGTTGTTATCACATATAAAGTGAAATATATTTATCCATACAGAATAATAAACTCCATTTTGGTAATTTATCTTCTCGTTTTTAGTTCACTTCCGAGCAAAAATTCAATCAGTAAATGAAAGGTTTATCCAAACTGTCAAATTGAAGTACTGAACATGGACGGAAAGAGACTGAGAAAAATGGCAGACGAATGTTCTAATGATGTCTGTAATAAGTATTCGCAAAGGCAGCAGCACACCCAATGCGAATTCGTGACCAATTTTAACTCAAGGTCGTGAGGCACGAGTCCTCGTCTCTTCAAGTCTCGATCATCATTATTTTATACATTCGTCTCGGGTGATCACATCAAGAAGCATCGCTCTTAACTATAAACCGTTATAAAACCGACTCAGTGTTCGATTCCTTCACAATTCTATCATTCAACTTGACTGATCCATTAGAGCCTATGGAATAACAAAAAAATTTAATAAACAATTAAAAATGAATGAAAGAATAGTTGAACTCCTAACACGACATTCAAAAATGAATTTTTATATCTTTCCTATTTTATAATCGATCTCACAAGAATTGACATTTACGCCATATAAGCATTAATATTTATTGCGAAATACTCACGGTAGTAATTTTAATCTGATAATTGATAGTGGAATGTGAAGCCATATCTTTTCTGAACCGAATGCTATCAATCGTTGAATTTTCTTTATACAATTAGATTTATATCAGTGATGAGGACAACTGTAGTATGAACAGAAAAAAGTGTTGGCATTGTAATTCGATGTCGCACAAGGTACGACGAATTGGTTTTTATTTTTCGCTGCTTGAAATAATCATCGTGTACTGTTATATACCAAGGAGCATAGCAAATGTCGTTGCCATCGTTGTGGTTGTTGTCAATTAAAATACCAAGTTTGAGGCAGAAATAGGAGAACTAAAAATGAAAGAGAAGGAAAATGTATTGGAATATTGTGTCGAAGATTATCAATATGCTTAGCAGAGTATGTTGTGATGGGTTTCTAGTGAAATCAGTAGCAGAGATGGATTAATAACCCATTTGAACAAAGCAATGAGGATGATTGTTCGATTTATTCAAACAAAACTTGGCTTTTGATAATGATTGAGTGACAGAGATGAATAATTATCACCGGATCGAAACGTTTCTGTCTCATTACACTTCTGCATGTCTGTATGCGAAAAAAGTTTCTAGTTTAAAGAATGATTTAGAAGTATCTAGCGTGGTTATGCACGCGCGAAGGACGGAAATGAATAATAATAGAAAAAAAAATGAAATAGGATTGCGTGCTATGATGATTACTCTCTCGATGACGACTCAAACTGACGAGACACATTTATTCACTCACTTACACACCTCGAATGAGGCATCAGTGATTTTGAATGCTTGCTACCATTATATACAGACAATCAACAGTATTTCTTCTTACCATTTTGTCATTCAACTTAATTGTTCATTGTGGAGAATGTACGATGTGTGTGACAATAACCTAATGCATGTGATTACATTCTCATGTCTTCTTGGATTCCTACGGAAATCTTGGAAAGATATGAGCGAATGGTATTCTTGGACCAGATTTGTACACTATCTGCTTCTTTTTTCATAGTTGATGAATTTTTATCGCTTTCAAATACTTCAACATAAAAACCACAACAAAAATGAAAGAACGAAGAAGCTCAAACACGTTTCCTGCGATTCAATAATAACAATTACAGTTTCGAATTACAATAAATTATATCTTGGTATGCTAACCATCGACAACATAAAAATACATATGATGAAAATAATATACATATTGTATATAATAAAATACATACATACATAAATATATAGTGAAAGATAATGTCGTTGTGCGCACACATAACCTAAAAGTCAACAAGTGTGACCGGTTACTGTTATGCGAAGTTACATACCGTGCCGTTGGTTGTTACATTCATCTTTCCTCTCCCTTCTCCTTATCTCCTCTTCTCTTTTCCATGTATTCATTTATTTATACTTATTATCATCATTATTATTCCGTTTTTATGTCCTTTCTGTATACAGAATCATCCTTTCTCTCATTCACGTGATTATGTACACATTGAAGAACTTTTATGTCCATTCACACAATAAATAATGAGACGCGACAGGCAAAAATTGTGTGAAAAGAAAAAATTCGAAAAGAATTGATGCAAGAAGAAAGAAATTTTATGAAAATGAAAAATAAGATGGCGTCAATTTTAAATTTAATTTCATGTCCCGCCATTATGCGCGCATACTTCCCCATGATTTATTTTGCATTTTATTGAAGTCTGATTGATTTATCGTTATAATTTTTATCAATTGTTTCATTTAACAGCATCGAATACAATTTGACGACACTGCGACTCGTACATTTGAATATCCAAGTGAAGCGTCAATGCTAGAGGGCGAGGGTTCTAGTGTCGATGGTGCAACATCCGCTTCCGGTATCGAACAGCAACAACTATCGACGCAATTATCGACAATTGGCAATAAAACCAATGTTACCAATACAGCGAATCCCATTCTTGGTGAGTGATTGTTTTGTTCTTGTCATAACAACTTGGATATCAGATAGTTTTTCGTCATTTTGTGAAGAGTTTTTGTTCTGAAATTCTCTTTCGAAGAAGAACATTCATTTCTTATTCACACGCTCATTACGTTCCTTACAACAATTCACCATTTGTTGCTCATTCATCATTCTGTATTTGTTTAACCATATTCAGGTGGCGGTGGCCTAGCGTGTTATACACCAAGCAAAGTTGAATTAGTCTCTGAAGGTTTTGAACTCGGTATCACAAGAGCAGTAACATCAACAACTTCGTCCACTACAACCACAGAGCAACCTCAACAACAAGAAAACAATCAACAGCAGCAGCAAAAAATGCCACAGCAATTATTGTCAAATGATGAAACAGACGACAATAATTCCTCGAAATCATCAGCACAAGATGCTGCTGCATGGGGAGCTGAAGCAACTGCTGATCTTCTCTATTGAAGCTTCAGCAACGAAAAAACATAAGAAATAAGAAATTATGAAAACTGAAACAAGAAATAACTCTGACAATTTTCTTTACGTGCAAATCTAATTTGCAGAAGGATTACATTTATGGAAATTGATGAATCGACAAATTTCCAATCGAAACAGTATCATTCCAAGTATATTCATATGCATTTATATATTTGTATTATTATTTTGTGTTTATGAGAATCCAAGGATGAATAATGTAATTTAATAGTATTTTAATTTAACGAGAATGAAAGAGAAGAAATAGTGAGGAGAATCGCATCAAATGGAATTGGCTTTCAATTTTTGTTTGTTCGTAGTAAACATTCACACGGTATAATATTAATATTAATGGTAATACTTATTATAATAATATCACTAGTGATTATGAAACTGCCGAGTCTGGAGATTTTCCACTCTTTAAATTCTAAAATAAAATCAAAAGGAACAGTGAAGGGGAAGGTGAAAGATTCAAATACAGCGAAATTCGCATATCATTCGTATCGAATTCAAAACAGGGCCTGGGACTGTTAAAGAGAAACATCAAGTTGTGAACGGAGAAAGGTCTGGAATGAAATGTCCAGGAAATTGATTGGAACATCCCGTTCCTATTTTTTCTTGGTTCTCGATCGTTTGAACAATGGTGAACACGCGAGGAAGCTGTCTCTTCCCATTTTTACTCAGTGTTTCTATCCAGTTCTTTTTGAGTGTAGGAGAACATAATTTCGCTCGTATCACGTAGTAGTGACGTACAATCAGTAAGATTGAATAATGAAAATCATGATAATAGTGTAATCAATATTAATATTGAAATGAGAAGATAATAATTATCAGTGTACTGCAGTAAATGATGAAGAAATTGAAGAAGACAATTGAGAAAATAGAATTCACTCGATGAATTAGTCTTCGAGTTCGTATTGTCACGGAGATTTTAATTTAAATGTTAATTGTTTATAACACCATTGTTTTGTTTAATCATTAATTTCTATTTCTACTCGTGAAATGAAGAAGAAAACATATTGCTCATTTATATCTGTAGGTTATGTTCCAATTGTTTAATTTAAGTAGGGAAAAAAATGATTTTTTCCTGCAAATTTATTCTGATTCAAGTTTTTCGCTTTCTTTTCTGGATTGAACGAGGACCAAACATGCCAAACAAAGAGTGAAGCTTTTCTACTTCCATTGTCATAAAGAAACAATTGAATTTAATTGCACAGGATGTGAAAAACATAATAAATGAATGAATATCAGGAGAACAGAATTTTGAATCGATAAATTCCTTTAGTTTAAGCTCGATTGAATTTTGTACATATATACATATAAACATATAAATTATTGCTAAATTATTGATATTACGAGCTTCTTCTACTGAGACTAATGATCAATAAAGTGAAAATACGAAATAATAGAGACGACATTAAAAATTCCAAATCTTTTGCATATTGATGTATATTTCATAACGACAAATGGAAGAAGACTGTCGCAAAAAGTTATGAACACCAGAAACAAAAAGATTCCTTATAACTTCCCTTCACAATTTTATACTTGCAAACATGAAATTTTTTCTGTTCCGTTGTAATTTCGTCATTAACAAAGAACATTAACGAGAAATGTTAATCGTAATCAAAGCGTAGAGCTATCAATTGATGTAGTTGGATATAACCAGTAATTCGAAGTATACGACATAACCTATAGAAAAACAAAACAAGAAGAAGCTGACTGAGAAGATGGAATTCTAAACAATTCTTCCGTTGTTAATCATAAACAATACTCCATTATCATCAAATATTTTCATCTAGAATTTAATCAAGCTTTATATATAAATATAATCAAGTACGTGTGTGTGTGTTTCCAAGAAATGAAATAAATTCACGGTGTAGTAATAACAATAGCTGATAATTATCGATATAAAAAATATTAACTTGATAAGTTGATATATATACATTCAATTCGATTACATACATACATGTATATATACATATCGTATGTATCTAAATAAATACATTTTATAATTTATTTATCTCCCCAATTTGTTGCAGCCATGATTCTCAGTGAGAAAGATCCTCGTTTATTGTTATTTGTATATCGACGTGTAATATTCTTCCTCCAGATCATACAAATCTGCTGCCATATCGTCGCGCAGTGAGGCTAATTTTTGATCGCATTCAACTTGTTTCTGGCGAAATAGTTTACTATTTGTTGCTATTGCTTCATTCACTGATGGAAAATCGTTCAATATTAAATATTGTTTGATATCTGATACTAATTTCATGAGTGATTCACCAGCACGAACGATATTCGCTGCCCTCACGTGCATTTCGTATGTATCCTGCTCACATTGAGTCATTCGGGACAATTGTGAGTCGTTTTCACCTTTTGCTAGTTTAATTATTTCTGAAGGGAAGAAAAAATTCAGAATTTGAGCTTATATTGAGGTTATGCTACTGAACTGACCTTCAAAATTTTCTAGCATAGATTTAACGTCGTCTTTTAAACGTGTTGTGTACGATTTTAATAGAGCTTCTTTACTCTGTGGCATTGTCCTTGGTGCCGCCATTTCAGTTCCAGTTTTTTCACTATTTACTTATTGTTTTATTGTATGTGAAGAATTTGTTGTGACTTTGTTTTGATCAACCGCTTTATGACATACGAAGTATCAACAAAAATCGAGGGAACAAATAATAGTGTGAACACAGCGACATTCGAAATAAATCGATTCCAGTGTTACCAACTATTGCTGCGTACGACTTCAGCACTCTGTAAATTTCAGGTTATTGTCGACGAATCACTGCACGAAAGAATTCAAAATTCGTCATCGATTGTACCCCAAAAAATTCATCAGCATAAATTATAATTTTTCGTGTGAATTATTTACTGAGATGTCTGATTGAAAAATATCTACGACAAGTAATTATCGATTCGTTATACTGGATTTGAGTTTGTCTGATAGTTTCCGATTCCACCCCATTTTTCGTTCACCCTGTTCATCCCCATACGTCACATCCTGTTATATAAATATGTATGAATGCGCATACGTATATATATTTTCTAGTACGAGGGGAGAATCAATATTATTCGAGCAACTACCAAATTCCAGTCACCATCAGAATAACAAGTTCACAAAATGATATCAGTAGCTTAGTTCATTCCATCCTAGTTCTTCGTTGAAACATAATCGAGTGTGGATCGTGAATTTTATAATGGAGAAATATATAAGTTGTTGTGCCAGATAATCGTCAAATATAATGAATGAAAGTGTGAGCTGATACGCGAATTTGTGTTCCTAAAATTGTCAAAGCTACCAACCACAATTAGATTTCGATCCTTCAAAAAATAAATTCGAGGAGATGCATCAAAGTGGCTGTCATGTTGAATATGCGGAGAATAATCGTGTAAATTGGTAGTTGATTGTACAGAATTCCAACAAGTGTGAAACGTTTGTCAATAAATTATTGTTCCTAAGTGAATAGCCAGGAAATGATGTTCGAATGATTGATTAATTGAAGTCGATGTTTGAATTAATCTGAAGAATGGAGTTTACAATGTTACGACGGTCAATTATTATTCTATCGATTGTTCCGATAATCAATGGATCATTGCCACCCTCAGACGATAATATTTTACATATTGGCGGAATATTTCCGATTGGTGGCGAAGGCGGGTGGCAGGGTGGTCAGGTAAATGTTTCAAAATCGATTTTTCTCGATATATCGGATCAAGTAGGAACTGTACAATCAACAATTGATTGTTCAATTATGTTTACAGGCCTGTATGCCAGCTGCCAATCTTGCACTGGATGATGTCAACAATGAGAAAAATTTATTACCGGGGTTTGAATTGAAATTGCATTCAAATGATAGCGAGGTGAGATTAATTTATATTTAATTAATGAAATGAAGAATTCAAACTCTGAGTATCTCCCTGTCGTGATTGGCTGATCCTAATTCAAAATCGATTCGATATACATTCGAAAGTTGCTATCGAATCCGACTATTAAACATCTCACTTCAAATCATTCGATTCAAAATTCGTATTCAAGCAGAATGAACCCAATTTTCTTTTCAGTGTGAACCAGGATTGGGCGCTTCGGTAATGTACAATTTATTATACAATGCACCACAAAAATTAATGCTGTTGGCTGGTTGCAGCACTGTTTGTACAACAGTTGCTGAAGCATCGAAAATGTGGAATTTAGTTGTCTTATGTTATGGAGCATCATCGCCAGCACTATCAGATCGTAATAGATTTCCGACATTGTTTCGTACTCACCCATCTGCAACAGTCCATAATCCAACGCGAATTAAATTAATGCAGAAGTTTGGGTGGTCGCGTGTCGCGATTTTGCAGCAAGCCGAAGAAGTTTTTATATCAACTGTTGAAGATTTGGAATCTCGTTGTAAAGAGGCCGGAATTGAGATTGTAACACGTCAAAGTTTTCTGTCTGATCCAGCTGATGCTGTTCGGAATTTACGTCGTCAAGATGCGCGAATAATTGTTGGTTTGTTTTATGTTGTAGCTGCTCGTCGTGTACTCTGTGAAGTTTATAATCAAAGTTTGTATGGTAGAAGTTATGTTTGGTTTTTTATTGGTTGGTATGAGGACAATTGGTTCGAGATAAATTTAGATAAAGAGGGGATTTCTTGTACAAAAGAACAAATGCGTCAAGCGGCTGAGGGACATTTGACAACTGAAGCGTTAATGTGGAATCAAAATAATGATACGACAATAAGTGGGATGACATCAGAAGATTTTCGGTTACGCTTGAATAAAATGTTGAAGGAAGATGGTTATGATATTGATAATGATCGTTACCCAGAAGGTTATCAAGAAGCTCCATTGGCTTATGACGCTGTCTGGTCCGTTGCATTAGGTAATTTACAAACAAATAGAAGAAGTTGGTATAGAAAAGTATGTTTGCTCGTAAGATCTGTTATTAAATTTTCGTCGTTCATTCCAAGCTTTCAATAAAACGATGGAGAAGTTATCGAGGTCAGGAAAGAGCTTGAAAAACTTTACATATACAGACAAAGAAATTGCTGATGAGATTTACTCAGCAATCAATTCTACACAATTCTTGGGAGTGTCTGTGAGTAGTCTTCGTTGCTTCATTATCGAACTTTCTTACTTCCTATTCCAAAAAAAACCACTGAGAACCACATTTATGATTCGAGTATACGATGATGAGTACGCGAAGTAAACGAGCATTATTTCAACCCTCTATGATACAGGGCTACGTGGCATTTAGTTCTCAAGGCGATCGAATAGCACTAACTCAAATTGAACAAGTAATAGACGGGAAGTATGTGAAACTTGGCTATTATGACACTCAAATGGACAATTTAACATGGAAGAATATGGAACGTTGGATAGCAGGAAAAGTACCGCAGGATCGTACAATAGTCCGTCGAGTATTGCGAACAGTATCATTGCCATTATTTATATGCATGTGTGCAATATCAACTTTGGGAATAATAATAGCAATAATACTGATAATATTTAACATATGGAACCGTCATAGACGAGTTATATTGTCATCGCATCCAGTGTGCAATACAATTATGTTAGTAGGCGTTATCGCCTGTTTCATATCTGTATTTTTACTTGGTATCGATGGCAGATTTGTTGATTCATGGGAATACGCTGGAATTTGTCAAGCGCGAGCTTGGATGCTATCATTGGGATTCACATTAGCCTTTGGCGCAATGTTTAGTAAAGTATGGCGCGTACATCGTTTAACGACTAAGACGAAAGCAGATCAAGCTAAATTGTTCATGGGAAAGCAAAAAGTCTCATCCGTACAGAAAAATATCCAACCATGGAAATTATATACAATGGTCAGCGCACTTATTGCTACCGATATTGTCATATTGGGATTGTGGCAAGGTCTAGACCCTTTACAAAGAACAATTGAAGTATTCCCATTAGAATTGTCACCGCACGGTGATGATGACGCAAGAATACGTCCGGAATTGGAACACTGCGAGAGTGAGAATAACAGTATTTGGTTGGGTGTTATCTATGCCTATAAGGGTGTTGTCTTAGTATTTGGTCTATTTCTCGCATATGAGACACGGAGTATTAAAGTTAAACAGATTAACGATTCACGTTATGTTGGAATGTCTATATACAATGTTGTTGTATTGTGTTTAATTACTGCACCAGTTACGATGGTTATAGCAAGTCAACAGGATGCAAGTTTCACATTTGTTGCTTTGGCTATTATTTTCTGTTGTTTTCTGAGTATGGCGTTGATATTTGTGCCAAAAGTTATTGAAGTTATACGACATCCGAAAGATAAAGCTGAATCTAAATATAATCCAGATGTGGGAATGTCTAAAGAAGATGAAGAGAGATATCAGAAATTGGTCAATGAAAATGATGAACTGCAGAAGCTGATTGCTGGGGTAATTGATAGGGGTCCATTTATGCACTGACATGACAAATTGGTTTGAGATGCGATTGAGAATATTAATAAACTTGATTTTGTTTGACTAGAAAGAAGAAAAGATAAAGATATTGAAGCAACGATTGGCAGAACGGGATGCTTTGAAAAGCTGTGGAGGTGGCGGTGGTGGCAACCTTGGTGTTAACAATGCACCGAAGGATTCATTAATTGTTGCTGATTTCGTTACTGGCGAAGGCACATCGGACAGCGCCTTTGGTGGTGGTATATCACTTTACACGAGATCTTCACGTGCATCTGCATCCGATTTTGAGTTTTCTGAGTCGTATCTTTAGATTTTTAGATGAAGATACATGAAACAATACCAAAAATCGAAGGAAAAATCAGTTTCAAACACAACCGAATCATCAAAAATACTCCAACTGACTCTCATCTTCCATATGCACAACTTATTATTAGATAAATCCACAAACATATTTGTTGATTTGATCTTCCATTTATTTTATGACTGACTTTACATAGATTTTTATATATAAATTTTTGCGGACAAGAAGTATTTACAGATTTCCATTCGTTATTTTTATAATTCATGTGATATAATCATCTAAATTCTCGTGAACTCTCCATCATGATAAACAGGCAAAGTGAAAAATATGTGCTTATCTGTAGATAAAATTTTTTGAATTGTGTAAGTTCTTGGTAGAGATTGATAATAATTTGTGTCGATTCACTCTTGATATTTTTTATTATTCTTGAGCTGAATTCAAAATGGCCTCAGTAACTTTCTTTCAATTGTTATTCGCAGTTTGATTTGGGTAGGATATTGAAAATCCACGTTTTGATTGAGGAACACAAACGAATCCAACGAAAACACCACCAACATTATTCTACTGTACCATGTCGAATCATGTGCATAGATAATAGTTAAAAAAAAAACATTTCCGGGTCCAAACAGGGGAGCAATCATTACCAAATAATTTCGACAAAAAAAAACGAATCATCTTCTCATCTTTCAGCCTAAGGAATATTCATCCCTCAATACACTTTCTATCGTACACGTACAAAGTTGCTAGTCAGGAAGTTGCCAATCCATTTGAATTTATTAATTAATTATAAAATGAAATATTATTCTTAATTCTTTGTTGATAATTCACTGCATGTTTGCTAACACAATTTAGAGCACGATCATGACTACTCGAATATTTTTGTTATCAAAATTCATGAATAAGCTTTGATGAATTCTCTTCTAGATCAATCTCGAGACGAAAAATATTCTTCGTTAGTTAATTTATTTGAATCAGCTGTTTCTTCCCCACCATACTATTAATGCATGAACCAACACGAAAGTATGACACTAATTAACACATAAATATTGCAGTTAAATCTCGTTAGACAATCATTGATATAAATATTCGTTAAATAAACATATTTATATATTAATTGTTGAAAATACAGAGAAAGAGGAAAATTTCATTAATATCCATCAAGAATTTTTGTAAACCTCATTAAGTTCACTCCCAAATTGATCTCGCAAAAATTGAATACACAAATGATGAATAATTATATTAATAAACAAGAACAGACACGAAAATCAAAAATGAAACTAACGAGATTTAAACGCCCTAAAGAGGAACAACAAGTTAATTGACAAATCAAAATAAATTTTCAATAATTCTATTAGCCATTCATAAATAATTTGGGAGTCTTGATGAGGTAAAATTGAGAAACTTTAACATTGTCAATCATTATACATTCGTATGAGGAATAATTTTCAATCTAAGTCACCAACTCGGACATTTCTATTGAAACAGACAAATCCATTTGCTGATATGGATTGAAATCAAATGAATAATGAATTGTTATTTATGGATGGACTTACAACGTTGCAAAAAGAAGGGGAATGTTAACAATTAAGAATATTTTTCATTATGACAGTGACTGGTCTGTTATTTATTATTTCTTTTTCTCTCTTCTAATTTTCTGATTCTAGAAAACGACCACAACGGCTGAAGTTTGGACAACGATATTGTTCTTAGGCGCTAAAGAAACTTGAACAGAAAAGATAAAACCACAACTACAGTTGAAAAAAAAAATATATCAATAAATAATTAAGTGAGAGCTGATCATTGATGATAAAGTCTATCTGTGAAAAATAGTCAGGAAGAGTCTAAATAATTGTTTGACAATCGAATGTTGAGTAAACGAAGGAAAAATTCAGACGGGAAGAGGGAAGGAGTGAGCGAAAGCGAGAATGATGTGATTTGCAGTTATATTCTAGCTTTTAACTAATTATAATTATTTATCATTATCATAGGATAAAATGAGTTTGTATTGATATAAATGAACGTGATTTGACTGCAATTTTCGAGTGAAACCGAAGACGCATCATCAATAATAGACGTGAACAGTTTGTGCTCTGAATTGTCAAAGTATTAGAAAAAAGTTCGTTTCTATTTATGGTTGAATTCATAGCAGTGAAAATATTTGTTTTATAGTTCAATTAATATTTTGAAATGATATATTAATTGTTATTGCGTTTCCCACTTTCTATATTGAGATTATATATAAATGTGTACTGGATATACATAGAAAACAAAACGAAATTTATCGGTGTTCGACGTTCGTATTAGGTAAAGAAAATTATATAATAAAATGCCTGCGAGCATTAATTAGCCTCGAAATGAAGAGAGAGGAATGAGAGAAAATACTTCAAACAACGTTAAAGAAAGTATCATATATTGTATGTATATATTATACACGTTAGAGAATAATAATATCTATCTATGTTTTTTTCGAGCAAAAACATTTGTTGACGATGTAAAAGGAAAGTGTGTTGAAGTAATGGATTCCTTTTCAATATTTCTTCTTCCAATCATCATATTTGAATTTGAATTTTTGAATTATTTCCGGTCCATTATTCTCATTCCAATATTTTGCACAGACAGCGCCACTAACTACTCAAGCAATACTGTATAGTTGCTGCGGTTATTGAACTATACCATTTTCGCAATTCCGTTTTCATGAATCGATACAGAAGTGGCGCTACCTGAATAAAATATTCGAATGAGAGTCATTATTCTAAATTTGAAAGCTACCAATTACAATTCGCGGGGAATAAACCGCCAACATCGAATCAATTCGTACTTGTTCCCGCTCCAATCTCGACTTCCTGATTTGGAGGTTATGACGCCTGTATTCACGAGCAGTAGTCTTCTCAGCAGATATACACAATAGAGTGATAAAAACGTAGTAATAAACAATAATTAATTGAGGAGATAAAATGTCATTCGGCACAGGATTTGGTACTTCTACACCAGCAACACAATCAACGTTCAGTTTTGGTACTGCTAATCCAACAACAGCAACACCAGTCAAGCCAAGTAATGACAGCATAATATTTTTTCTGATTTTTTCTCGAGATGCTCTCCACTCCAACTACAATTTATTCATCATTCTAATACATTTTCAGTCCGTCCACCGGTATGCTCGGTTATTCGGTGATATCATCTCCAAATTCGTCCATTATTCTATCATCAACAAATTCCTAACATCCTCAAGTATATTTCGACTAAGCCACTCATTAATTGATGAATTATCCAGCCAGTCGTGAATTTTACACCAAATCACGTCTGTAATGACGTTCTTATCATCACATCCAGACATTTCTATATCAGTTGAAGAGGTTTATCAGTCGGATTGTGACTGAGTTGGAATAATATTATTGTTCTCTGTGTGTTCCATAACCTTAAGGAAGGATACAAAGTCACTCACAACCGCCCAATGAGTTTGAATTCCTCCCTGATTTGATTAACGGCTTCTGCGTATCATTTCCTTCCATATCATAATCATTATCAGATAGATTTCTTCTTCGATATAATATGCATGCAGTTATGCAACATAATATCGCAGTGATTGAGAATACGACAATTAAAGTCGTGTACAATGTTATGTGTTTTTCGAATTCGCTCATGGCAGAATGATCCTCTGTATCAGTGCTTTTCATCTTTGTATCCGACATGATTTGTTATTAACGTGGCTTATCCTCCAATTTTATTCCGAATGTCGCAGTACTCTTGATAGAACCGATTTTGTGAGAAGAAAAATATTTTTGTTTTGAATAAAGGCAATTGTATTTGAATTCTGCACACAGTTTGCTTTTCTTTCGTCAATCAAAATCAAAACAAACATAAATATTGTACATAAATAGATAAAAATATGAAGACACGTATTGATAGAAAAAGGATGAATTTGCCATTCAACTGTTTGAGTAAACAAGATGAAAGATGAGTGGTTCATTTATTTTATTTGCTGATTATTCAATAAAATTGAGATGGAACATTCATTCGTCTGATTCAAGCTGGTTTTGGAACACCTTCATTCGGCTTTGGAACTCCAGCAACTGCATCCCAAACTTTATTTGGAACTCCATCAACACAAACAACAGGAGGTTTTGGCACAGCAGCGACTGGTACGACTGGAGGTGGTTTTGGTGTCCCAGCTGTGAATCAACCTCAACAAACAGCCACGGCATTTGGGAACACCGGTGCATCAACTGTGACAAACACTTTTACGAGTACTGGTCCAACATTTGGCTTTGGGACAACGCCTGGTATCGCGACATCGACGACCTCCGGTGGATTTGGTACTCTAGGGCAACCTGCAACAGCAGCGACAGCAACAACCGGTGTCTTTAGTGGATTTGGTACATTCGGGAATGCAAATACATCAACAATCGGCGCCAATACGACAGCGACAACGCAAGCACCAAGCCTATTTGGTAATTTCAACACAACTGGCGTTGGTTCAACAGGTTTTGGTACTGGTACAGGCGGATTTAGTGGCTTTGGCGCTAAACCAACTACAACAACCTCCACTTTCGGTGGTTTTGGTACGACAACTGGATTCGGTGCATTCGGGACTGGTTTAAACCAACAAACGCAGCAGCAACAATTACAACAGCAGCAACAATCACCTAATGCAATATCAGAAGCGTTATACAATGCTGTATTCAACTGTCAATTATTCAACGATGAGCGTGATAACACAATTGCCAGATGGAATTTGATTCAGGCATTGTGGGGAACTGGTAAAGCATATTACTCATCGAATTTGCCGCCCATTGAATTGAATCAGGAAAATCCTCTGTGTCGTTTTAAAGCAATCGGTTACAGCTGTATGCCGAATGCAGACAATAATGATGGATTGGTTGTTATTTGTTTTAATAAGAAGGAACAAGAATTGAAGGATGGTAAACAACAATTAATCGCCTCGTTTAATCAAATATTGGGTAATAAACAGAATTTGACAGTTAATATTGATAATATTAAATCGGTTGGTGAATTGAAGTGCCAAGTTACGGTGTTTGTTGTTGAGAAAGGTGTCACTGGTATATCTAGAAGAATTCCAGCGAATGAATTAGTTGGTTATTTGACTCAAACATTGCAAAAACAGCAGTTAACACAGATTGGGGTTGATAATATTTACGCACATGTTAAATTCGATCCGTCGCAGTTGAAAGAATATTTAGATAATCCACCGTGTTCGATTGATCCGCGGTTATGGAAGCAAGCACAGTTGGATAATCCCAATCCGGATATGTATATACCGGTGCCAATGATTGGATTCCAACAGGTGAAGTATCGGTTGAAGTGTCAGGAAGAAGAGACTGCCAGACATAGGGCATTTCTGGACATGGCTGCGGAAAGGATACAGGGATTGCAGAGGCAGCACACTGCTACTCAGGCTCGGCTGAAGGAACACAGAAGATCATTGTTGGAGTTACAGCATCGTGTACTTCAGGTAAGTTCCAGAAGTGGAACAATTGTTTGTACAATTCACTCATCAGATATCCCAATTGTAGGATAATTTTTGTTCATCTTTCGCTACAGATTTTAGTGCGTCAAGAAGTATCGAGGAAAGTTGGACTATCGTTGCAGCCCGAGGAAGAAATATTGACGAACAGATTCGAGGCGATGCATTCACAAATCAGTGCACCAACACAATTTAAAGGCAGGATCAGCGAAATGCTGTCGCAGTTACGGATGAGACGTCATGTTGATGTCCAAAGTCAGGAAAGATATACAATGGATCCAATAGCTCAAGACGATATCAAAGCAGTAAGTTCATTCAATGTGAGACAGTCGACTGGACTGGATTGAATTCTCATATTTTGTCCTTTCTTTTACAGTATTTGAGCATGGAACAGCAGGGAATGGCACAATTGATTGATACAATTAATACGGATTTGGAAAATTTGAAAATTATAAAAGTTGGCATGGCAGATTTACTAACTGGTCACACTGTTCCTTGATGATTGCTTCTCTTCTGTACATTTGTGCATCATCAGATCATAAGTTATATCAATTCCTCTGTATTTTTGTTAAAGGTGATATGGAAATCACATTCAACAAGTGATTGTCGACTCTAGGAAATAAATAAAACGATGCGAATTTTCACAATCAATAATTCTTCATTCGTCGTAATGATTTTACACGTATTTCTTTGGGCTATCAACTTTTACATCAAATCCTATATACGAATAATAATATTAATAACGTTGACACACCATGAACATTCTGTGCATTATCAGTACCTAATTATGACAACTTCATTGTCCCCAATTGCGAATCTATTCAGAGGAAAGAAGAAACATTAATCCCGATATTCAGCATAGATTGACTGTTCGGTACCTGTTCACACCCAGTCTCGTATGGATCACCAGTGAAACCTGTAAGACATTGGCAACCAGCAGTATGAGGTTCTGATATATAACAAACTGCAGCATATGAACACTGTAACTTTGATAATCTTTTTGGCAGGTGACAAACATTGATACATTTTTTCTTGTAGCATGTCTGCGTAGCTTGACATTCATTATCCATCCGGCAGTCTGAATAAACTTTAAAACAGAAAAGAGAATACAAGAGGGAAAAAGGGGAGATTCGAGAGTCCCTACACTAAACATTATTTCAATACTTTCGTGGGAGAATGAAGTTTGCATACTTCCATCAATAGCTGGCACCTGGAACAGTGAGTTATCGAAAGAAAAAATATTACTGGCACTCGAATTGTATCATTCAACTCACATGAAGTCCATCATCACCATCACCACCATCATAAGCAGTGGCTTTTGGAATCGGAATGAAGGGCAGAAGTACTGCCGTTACAATCAAAATTAATTTACCATAAATATCCATCTTGTATACCACAATGGACAGAATCAAATACTGGCGAAGTTCCCACTGCACGTTACAATTTCCTATACTGATTGTGAGCTCGAGTGTAGTCTATGGACCTGTATGCGCATACGTCTTACTCTCGTACAGCCGGTACGCATTGTTATAACTTCTTATCATGAATGTTTTTCTTATAATGGATAGTTTTTTTTTCTTTGTTCAATCAACACCTTGCTCATGAAAATACATCACGCAACGACCTCAGTCATATTCTTTCTGTTGTGTTATAATGACCATTGATACTTGTGCATGGTTGTTCATATTGATAATTTATGGTTCTATTCTAAGCGAACATCCAGCAGGACTCCGTGCTATTCTTCGTTGCTGTTTGCGATGGGACAATGGGATATTGTTGACAATCGTGCAGGTGTCTGATCTGAGAAACTTTTCTTATAAATTCGGAAATTGAGGAAATTATTTCCCGATATTTTCGTGCTACTGATGATTACGTTGTTTTTCGGGCAATCATTAGCTGACAATTGCTGGTAGGAACGGAATTACCGACTGTTCCAATTAAAAATATAGTACGTCACTTGACCTTGTCAGAATCTATACATTCTATGTGGTGTAGTAACATCCCATTTTCCAGCTTGGGAATTTGATATTTCTACCAGTGCTACATTCGAACACTCAATTAATTATTGATTACTCAAGAGATAGTCGTCACACATATTGGGTGGTGATATCACAAAATGTTTGGACAGTTAATTAACCTTCAGCTATACAATCACAAATTTATATTCTAAATTAATGAGAAACAAATAAAAATACGATTCTCCGAACATGTACAACGTACGCAAATGACCACGATAATGGCCTAAAGTCTTAGTCATAAATAGTCATTATGATATGCCCGTGGGGGATCCTATCTATCACGTAGATGGAAATCGCCCTATAAAAAGCGCGAGTACACGAATAGCAGTCAGCAAATTCGAAAACAGTCAACTATTCATTTCGTCTATTTATTAATATAAAGTTCATAATGAAAACCGGACTTTTCTTGTTTATCACATTGGCAGTGGTTTTCTCAGTCGTATCAGCCCACGAGCCCTATCCACATATCGAATCGGTGAGTGCTAAAGAAAATTTCCTTGTATTCTGCAATTGTTTTCTTGAATTTCTATGAAATGTTTCATCGTAGGAATGTGCAGAACCTAACGATTGTCATTATTCAGAGACATGTCATAAAAATAGATGTGTTCATGCATGTGAACTTCGCAATTCCAACGAGTTAGGTAACAAATGTGGCGAGAATGCAGGTTGTTGGACTAAAGAACCTCATTCTGCAATTTGCGGATGTCAGCCTCTCCACATAGGCGATCCCGACGTCGGATGCAAAAAGGTAATTCAGTAGATCAACTATTTAAACTGATAGCTTTACAACTTCTACTATGAGCGATCATTTGATCTACAATGATGTATTCACGATCGTGTTACAGGTGTCTTATGCCGAGTTTTTCGCCGACTTAAAGAGACGCAACAGCAATAAAACCTCACGACAATCATTTATTTGATGACAGCCTATTTATTTAATAGTGATAAGTACACTGAGAGCCATAAAATTTCCGTCTATTGACGTGTATATCAAATCCAATAAATATTAATCAAATATAATTGTCTTTTCCTTCAAAGTTTTCATATTCGGTCTCCCATTGTGATTGTTCGTTGTAATATTCCTCATCATCCACCTGATTCAATAAAGACAAATAGAAGTTTAGATATCAGTAATGATTATTGGTAATAGTCAAGTTACTATGAGAATAAATATTCTTCCGCTACCTTGATGCATCCCATATCAGGATTTCCGGTATAGTATGGTTTACATTGGCAAACAGCAGTATGGGGCCACCATGTCACACAATCTGTATTGATTCCACATCCACTGATTTCAACACCTAACATTCGGAGTTTGCAAGCATTGACGCACAGATTTCTATAGCACTGGTCATCGTACGAACAGTCAGAATTACGTTTGCATTCCTGAGACAGAAAAGTTCGAAGAATGTTCATTACAACACGAAATTTCTTTGGTGAATTCCACAGTATCTGACCAATGATAGGACTGATATTAGCGAAAGATATAGAAAAATACTCTGCTCTCGTACACGTTGATTTGCACAGGATACGTAATGTAAAGAAATTGTATTAAAAAACCTCGACTAGTACTTACAAGTAGGGCAGCTTCAGTAGCTTCTGGAAGAGATGGAAATATAAAATCTCCTAACGCTAAAGACAACATGAGTGATCCAATGATTATCTTTGAATATTCCATTCTAGCTGTGAACCAGTTGATATAAATTTTGTTCACGAATGTCAATAGCACGATGACTGAATGAATGTGCCAGTGTCCGTTGAACGGGCTTGAATGAATGCTGTGAATAAAGTTGAACTTCCAACGCTCTTCATGCTGTTAAATATTTCCTTATCGTGAGTTATTTCTACACTTCATCACATCAGTTGACAATCATTTAATGTCAATATAATGAATTTTTGAGTAACCAAAGATGAACAATTGTCTATTAGCAGTTGAAATAGCCGCAAGAGGTATCGTATCATTATTGAAAGTTGTTAGAAATACATTACGAAAGAAGCAGATGGTGATGTGATGATAAAGCATTGAGAAGCGAGACCACGAGCAAGACACTGAACGTAACTGACCCCGCCAATTGATTTCATTTTCGATTATCTCATCATAATCGTTGAACAGGGAAACTTTGAGTCCGCCTAAAAACATCGAAAAAGATTTAAGTATGGGCAGTCACTTTCTTACTTGATATGCAGAGTAAAATCATCACAGTTACAATAATTTCGAATGTTCTGAAGATATTCAAATAGAAATGCAAAACGTTCGAATTGTGGGCTGCCCTCTACAGTGAAAACCGCAACTATATTAAATTATAGAAACCATCTTTATTCACATTAAATCACTGCGGTATTTTTTATTATCGACAGTCGATAGACCTCAACACTAACACAGATAAAGAAAGTGAAGATGTCATGATCACATACTTGTTCTATACCCTCTCTATTCGACTCATTACACAGTATGGAATTCACAGTGTCATCTATCCACCTCTTAATTCCACGGTTTTTTTCTACTTATGTGTACTCACTATCGAATAAATTGAATATCCGCCATGTTGCACTTCCGCTACACACATATTAATAAATGACCGGGTTTTCTGTACATACGAATGGCGTTTGTGCACTCCTAACGTATCACAGTGAATTCTCTCATATAATAATCCGGTCAGATTACTCAATCCAGCATTTTCATATTTAACATCAATTTTACTTCTCATTGAGCAGGAGAACAACTCTACATTCCATCCCGAACATTCCTTCCTTCCCTGTTTACTCCCACCCTACTCCACATCGTTTGATAATCTTTAAAGGACTCTTCATCATTAGCATAATCCATTGCTGAATCGCAATAAAATTCATAACGGTGAAATGATTGGAAACAAATAATTCATAAATAATAACTTGGAGCTAGGAAGTTTTGAGATCAAAACTAACGAACAAACTAAACGAGTGAACAAGGCATTTAATAAAGAAATATCGTGACTTCATAACGTAAAATAATGAATATAAAATATTCAATGTGACGTTTCGCTGCATGATCAAATATACACTTTAATTAAATATTCCTATATGCAAGTGGACACAGTGAACAGGTTAGACTTATCAGAAATACGGAAATACGTTAAAAAGAAAAAGAAGAGAAAAAAAAATATTCTCAAGTGAATTGGAAAATGCTTTCGAACGTTGGACTTTGTTGTGGAATAAAATCTCCATATTTGGACACCGGTATATTGGCATTCGTTAATCACCTGTTCATTTCAGTTGCATTTTGAGATTTGCAAGTGAAAGACTTTTCAGTTTTTGTACTCTCGTCTATATTCAGCCAGGAAGTTGATTTGGTTTGTACATTTGGGAGAAGAGAAGCAACGAGAAATTTGGAGAAAGAGAGAAGGACAGTTGCAATAAATCAAGCACAATGACGGAGAAAAAATCTGCAGCGATGAATTATTTCGATTTAATTCATGATCGACGTAAATCATCGGATTTTCTATGGGCATCACGTTATATGGAACCATTGGCGCCACATAATCTATCAATTGAGAATAATTGGTCGAGAAATCAAGCCATTGAGGCTGTTTTAATTCATCCCAAAGTTACTTCCATCATTGATGAACTTGCAACGACACGTAATGTTGACAAATCATGTTTGATACGTGAAGCAAGAGCGATGCTTGAGGAAATGGCGAGTAAACAAAATTTACCAACATTCCGTTGGCTTGGTATGTCAACAATTATTGTTTAACTGTAAATGTAGTTCAGCCTTCATTCGTTGTACACGTGGCCTCATATTGAATTCGGATAGTATTGATGATTCCGAATTCTAGTATTGTTGACAATTTTTTTCTCCCACAATCAGTGCCATCCTCATCTTGACTCTACATTGGAAGAGATTTGCGGACCAATGTAGGAATTATTTGTAACAAAATTCGTATCTCTATTCAATGAAAAAGTTTGAGAACATCCAGAAGCTGAATTAAAAATTGATTGTATTTATCAGAGCAAAACAATTGCACGAAAGCATTGAAACATAATTTTTAATTGGTTATGATCACGTGAGCTCGTTTAATTGAATATGAGATGGTTTGCATGACTCTTAAATGCACAATGCAGTTCGGATGAGCTATATACATCCTATTTCAACAATCCGAAATTGATTTCTAGCTCGGCGAATTATTTTATATCTCGAGCTGAACATTTCTAATGATAATCAATGGGAAACGAATTTTGCCATAATTTACGTGATGAATCATATCTTTGATGATGTTCCTTTCCCTTATTTCAGCATTAATACTTGTCAAAGTATTGAAACGCATACTCCAAAGCTTTCGTGTGAATGTAAAATACGTTTTGGAAATAAGAAATCAGATGGAACATTCGGATGTGCAATATGTCTACGTACCATCGCATCGTAGTTACCTGGATTTTATATTAATGTCATACATACTATTCAATTATGACATGGCAATACCAAATATAGCAAGTGGTATGGATTTCTACCGAATGCACATTGTAGGTGAATTATTACGTAAAACCGGTGCATTTTATATGCGACGCAGTTTTTCAACTGATCAACTTTATAAAGAAATATTCAAAGCTTATGTTGCATCATTAGTTGAACATAGCGATCGTGCTATTGAATTTTTCATTGAAGGTACACGAAGTCGTAGCCAGAAGAGTATTTCACCAAAATTTGGTGAGTTATCATTTCCATATGACCAATTCGTATATTTCAATCAAATGAATTTCAAATGTTCATTATTCTCCTGATTCTTCTTCTTCCAGGACTGCTGGCAATGATTTTAGAATCATTGTTTCATGGTAAAGTGTCGGATATACAATTCATTCCAGTGTCAATAAGTTACGATCGACCATTGGAAGAATCATTGTTTTCATATGAATTATTGGGTGTACCCAAACCAGCTGAATCAACAACAGGATTATTCCGTTCATTGTCAATATTACGAGAACAATCGGCGCATGGACATGTGTACTTTCATGTATCACCGCCGATATCGGCGTTAAATTTTATGGATCCAACGATACGTAAATTGAGTGCCTTATCGCCGCTCACTAAAATACCTACTGACATAGTCAAAAATATTGGATATGCAATTATTGATAGCCACAATAAATATACAATATTTATGCCTATCAACTTGATTGCTGCATTGTTCAATGAACGTATACATTCACATCCTGGGAATCCATACACATTTGATGCATTGCTGAAGGATTATGTATGGTTCAAAAATTTTATTACACAGTCATTGGGCGCTTCTGTGTGCCCAAAGGTTGAGAAGTAAGTCAATTATTATTCTTCAAATGTACCAAAATAGCTCGTTGGAGTGTATCCTCTTTTAGAGTCAGTGCAAACGATTTTGTTTGACCCATTTATATTAATACAATTAACTGAATTATCCAACAATTCAATCAACTAATTGGATAATGTGCAGAAGTGGTTGAGGGGGAATATTCAAGTTGTAAACGAATGCTCATCTCTTACCAAACTGTTAGTGTCTATCTGGATATTTCCCCTGATGTCATAGATATAAACAAGTAACCTTCAGGATTATCAATGAGTTGTCATCTTTTTTTTTACAGTATCGAGGAAGAATCTTTCAAACTATCTGATAAGGACGACGTAAAAGAATCCTTACATACACACAGGAATCTCTTGAGTTTTGATGCGAATGGCTCATTAATGCTCCAAGCGTCGCATCGCGGAATAAAATCGACGAAAACAATCCGGGTGAAAGGTCATACCTTGGATGAGCGAACTATGCGTATAACAGTGCCAGCAATAAATATTGGAATTTATGTTAATCCATTATTTGCTGTGCTAACAAAACCGTCAATCGCTGTTATGTCAATTTATTGCGATGGGTTATCTCAAGGTAAATATATATATATATATATGCATGCATGACAGAAAATGTATCCAAATTATGCCTCAGATCTGCGGTGTGATATTTAGTTAATGTGGGGATACGTATGTAAGGTGAATGGCCAAGACTGCGACCTTGTCTAAATGTTTGCGAATTAATCGTTGACATTATGACAAACATACGTGAAAACCGAAATATCAAAGTTACAGTCACACTTGATTCTCGTGTAGATAGAAATAGAGTGAATTTCCTCTTTATGTCACCCGGTGCATCTGAATTGCTTGCGTAAAGTGTCTCAAGTGAATTCTATCGTGCGGTTATAAATTTAGGTGATGTAGTCATTGTCAGGTTGCAGTTGGAATAATCAGCGAAAATTCTATTCCATTTTCAAACAGAGAAGTCTATTGTTTTCACGATTCGTATGGTTTCACGTTCAATGAAATATTTGTAGGAATCCATATAGTGCAGTCCAATAGTCGAGGTGAAAACAAAGTTAGAATGTCAATAAGAAAAAAAATATTCTCACACTTATTGACGAATCATCCTTGAAGTTTTATTTATATAGAGATGATAAATATTTGCCGTTCATTTTTCCTTCAGTTTTTTTGCACGAGTATTATCATAAATTAAACAGGCTCGCCCCAATCAAATTTCGGGAAATGTCGGAGGAAAAAATGGATATTTATGTAAATGAGGCTCATTAAGTGATTCTTTCCCACTCTACAATTAAAATTAGCTGCCATTATCCTCTCTGTAGTACTAGAAGTTCATCGCAGTGCTCTTGGAGTTGCTTTTATCATGATGTTTACACAAAACACTTTGCATTTGACTTGCAATGCTGTCTACAATGCGGGTCAAAATCTGCAATATTTATCACACGTAATTATAAAATGCATAGTAAGGACAAATCTCACAACCTCATTTCTTTTTTTTTTGTTTTACAGAACGGGCTACAGAAAAATTTACATTATTGCGAACATTACTTGCAACTGAATTTGCATTACCTGACAACATTGATTACCAATCCATGTTGAATGAATGGAATAATGAGCTGGCATTCTTAGTTAATGAACGATGCCTACATATGAAAAATAATGAGATTTATTTCGGTTCTAATAACCATCTTCGAGAAATATTACGTAATATGTTGCTACCTTACATTGGTGCCATTTATGTTACGTGTCTCGTTCTCCTACAGGTAATTAATTTCGATACAGTTCCTAATGAATCGCCATCACTGTTTTTCATTACATGGAAATGCAAACGTTACTTCGGTTTTCAGTGGGATTATACGACATTGGACGAGCCAGTAGAACATGAAATACTCAAGGAATGTCAAAAACGTACGGAAATACTTCTATTCCAAGATGATAGTTTGATCAAACATCCGTATACGTTGTCATTGGATTTATATTCATCAACATTAATCAGTTTAACAAATTACAAAGCAATAACACCATCACTTTCATCTATATCAACGATATCATCGTCATCAACCGATAAGAAACGCATTTATCACATGAACAAAAATATATTATCGTCGTTGATCACTAATTTTGAAATGATAATGTCGCAATTACGATCACCAGGTTGCTATTTAGACATTGCATCGAGTTTTAATCGTCAAAGTGACAGTACACTGCAAGCAAAATTGTGAATATACATCATTTTTTTTTATAGAATGATCAGTATTATATACAAACGAACATATATATACAATATAATATATCTTTCCTTAGTGACAATGAGTAACAAATGAGAGAACATCTGTTAACGACTATAGAAATAGAAATTATTGCATTCATGCTGAATTAATTATGTTATTAAATCAATTGCGTGAAAAATATTGGTCCCGCATATTCAAATGTTTCCCGCTTCATCTTGAAATATACCAAACAAACAGAACTTATATCCCGATAATGACGGACAAATATGAAATGTCCCCAGTAATACAAAATACTCTATCGATTGCTGGATAGTGGGGGAAAAGTAGAAAGCAAATGGCTACCATTACGGCAATGGATGTATATCTGTAAGAACACTCAAAATACCGTTTTTTTTTTTCACTTTGTAATAATAATAAAACCAATAAATACGATTGGGTTGTTTCATTTGTTCCCCATCGGTATTATATAATTGAATTTCTGGAAAAAATATACGTGTTTAATTCATTTCGATTGTGTGGCGATATTTTTTTTTACTTTTTTCTCTCTTTCCTCCCAATCAATTCAAACATGAGACGATTAGATTCGAAGGATACGTGGGGTGCAGAGCGACTTGAGGCAGAATTGGAAATAGCACGCGATGGTTTACGTGGATTAGACCGGGACATTCGTAAAATATTGGGACGTGATTTGCCAGATAATGAAAATGCGACAGTACAATCATCAACAAGGTAGGATTCACTTTTCAGTCATGTAATCACAATACGCAGTCGCCTTATCTGTACACTTAACCTATAAATATTATTATTCAAGTAATAAAACAAATAATGTAATGAAAAAAAAAGACGGCATTATCAATCATTTGTTTTTATTGCACATGTGTGCAAGACATTCCTTAGTAAATTCATCAATAAACATTTTCATTATCACACAATAAAATAATCTGTACACATAACCTATATCAATTTTTTTTATTCATGCCTAAACGATAAAAAAGATCACATAAACACAACAAATAACAACATCAGTTGATTCTTCACTTGCTTATTCACAAACGATGCTGACCCAAAGTCTGTACTGATTCTGGATTGATTGCTACAGAATTGCACAGAAGCGGCCGTTACAAGAGGACAGAAAGCGCAATACAACTGATTTTTCAAACAATGATCAACACAGTGGTAAAAGACGTTGGCAAACGACCGTGGCAGCGGAACCAAAAACAGTTTTCAGCCGATTGAGTGCGCGAGTACCATCAACAGCGGATGATAGTGGTGATGATGATGATAATGCTAATAAACCAGCGGTATCATCGCGCGTTATTGCCACACCGCGAGAAGTGCCATCACGTCAAGAAGTGATTAGACGTGAACGTGTTGATGAACGCAGTAGGCAAAGGAATAAACGCATGTTTGGGGCATTGTTGGGTACACTGCAAAAATTCAGACAGGAGGAAACAAAGTTGAAGGCAAAGGTGACAGGCATTCAAAATCCGTTTCCATACGTGTCTGCCAATTCCATCTCTATAATTTACTTTTTGAACCTTCTCTTGATTCACGCACCTTCAATTCCATTTCTTCCATTTGTAGGAGGACAAAAAAGCTGAGGTAGAGGCCCGAGTAGAAGAGGCCAAACGACGTGAAAAAGAAGAATTGCGACGTGAACGTCAGCAATTATTTTTATCACGCAAACGTCAGTTGGCCGAGGTTCGGGCATTGGAAACAAAATTGGCGCGTAGTCGACAATTTAATGAATGGCGAGCTGAACAATTGCCATTAGCATCATTCATACGTACAAATGCCCAGCCATCTATATATTACTTACCTAAAAGAAAAAATCCCAAAACAGATCTACTATTGGAGCAATGTGCGAAAGAACTCCACGGTAATGAATTGAATCTCCAACATTTCCTATTCTTCATACATAACTTCGTCGCGCTTATGGAATTTAAATATATCTGCATATATCTTCACCAATTTCATTTTTTCTTCTCACATATAGCGGAGATCGAGAAACGAGAGAAATCATTGATGTTGGAGTTAGAGTTAATTGAATCACAAATTGATATTGGCAAGCAACAGAATATCGCTGATGATGTCACATCAATGCAAAATGATGAAGTGGCTATTGATGATGATGTTACGCAGCCAATGATGATGGAGATCGGTGAAGAAAATCGCGATCCAAATCCAGACAATCACAATAATGACATGGGATTGATTCCGAATGAGAGTCAATCGTTAAAACTCGTGGAAAAACCAAATGATGAAAAACACGAAATAATAGCTGACACAATACCAACAGTAATCAATAGTGAATCAAATGAAGACAAAAATGGTGATGAGCAAGTCAATGATGATCTAAATGAGCATGATGGGAATTATGTTTAACATTGAACCTCCAGACATATGCGCGCACACAACATTTTTTCACCATAACATGAATCAATATAATTGTCAATCACATCCACAATATAACTGGTTGTATATAATAATTAATATAAAATGAATACGGAAAAAAATTTGTTGTAAAACAGAATACTTCCTCATCTTGGTCGGCTATGCAGAAATTTGGTAGGAACCGCCCACTTTCAATTTGCCTGTACCAATAGGGCAGGCATTTTTGTTATCGACTGTAAATACGTTTCAATTCTATCAAGTTGGTAATACAGAATATTCGAGGTTTCCCGCTTCCTATATTGATAAGAACTCAAATTTGACTGTTTATATGATTCGAAAGTTTAGATTCCGATAAATCCGAACAATTGATGGAGGAGACAGACAAAATTTCATCGCTGTCCATTGTTGCATGGAAATTGTGGAATATCCGGAAGCCCCCAGTTGTACGTTCGACCCTGAATGTCAGTCGCGAGCCATTAAGTCGCTACGCCATGCCAGCCATAAGACTATCTCATGCGCACTTATAGGTTAACGCCACATACATACATACAACATCACTGCACCATACAACCATGATTGAAGCACATAAATTTCCTGTACACATTCACACTCACACATTTTTGCATGTTACTGCAGATTCACATGAATATTCACGTCCGTTCTTATATCGTTACACTCTCTTGGTAAACGTATAAATAGCTATCTGGCGATGTTATATTACGTGCTAAACGAAGCCAAGCCCTCGCAACAACGTGCAACAATTCACAAAACGCCCCATGCACACTTCAACATTACCTAATGATGCCCATGTCAATGACCATATTAAAAGCCAATTAATTGCCACATAATATGGCTTATGTATGTTTATTAGGCGCCTCACAGGCGTATAAGTTGTGCATTTGCATCTGTGCAACTCTCGTCAATCCGTCATTCTGAATTGTGTTTATGAGCCAGCAATTTGTATTAAGAAAGTACACACATATAATCTATATAAATTCTCACGGTACAGCGCCAGTAACGCTGCTTTTAGGATTATTAGGTATACCTGAGTAACGCCCTCTGCTGTAAGCGTCATTTAATTTTCTCCATGCACCGCGACGAATATTTATTGCTTTTTCGCTTTTGCCGGAAATGCGCATAATAGTGAGACTTTTCTTTTACGGCGTGAGTGACTTCTTGATATATGTCATGCCAGATTTATGAAGTCATACGCCCTTTCCAAATTGTTTGTATAATTATTCATTGAAGATTTATTTCGAGTTCCATGGATCTAAATACATAGAAGAGAAGAAAAGAACATGGCGCCATGTGAAAGAAATGTAGAATATGAACATTTCAGCCAAACTTCTATGGCTGATCCAATGCTTCGTTTTGCTCCCTTGTGATCCTCAGAAATGCGTGGAAGTAAAAAGATTATATTGAGCATAGAAGACACGCGTGCATCACGCACTGTGATATATCTACATTTGTCTATAGAGATCTGGATCTGCGCATATGTTTGTATATACCTCATTTTTTGAACGTATCCGCCCCCTTATGAATGCGCATGAGTAGATATCTATACGCGCCCATTGCATTCGCGCATGCGGTTAATAAACTTCCCACGTATGCATCGGGCAACGTTTTGTTGGTGTTATGTATCGTAAATTTATATGTATATATCAGATTGTGTTATAACGTAAATTTAGAAACGTTGGGCTCTAAGCCAGATAATTCTCTGCTTCGCGGTGTGAAACGGCCTTTGCTCATTTCATACTCAATATATCCCATAAACCATTTATCTCATCCATAGATGCTCATATTATACATACATCTCACCTTTATATCTCTTTGTCATAATCTCTAACTATACATGAGGCAAATCAAGTTCACACGTCAGTCATCGAGAAGAGAAATATCTGTTTACTCGCTCGACTAAAGACATTTCATCTTGAGCTCATGCATATATGTTGATAGGAATTCAGCCACCTGAGTAGAATTATGTAAATAGCTACTATAAGCATGAGCTAATAAAGTATGTAGATGACCTCGAGAGAACTTCAGGTAATTATGAACACTTACTGTGTTATATCAAATTTATACTGTGATTTAAATCATTGAATGATTTGGGATACTTACCACTACACTACCGAAGATGAAGAATATAATCATTCTGACAGAAGTGCACCAATCATCCATAAGTCAATCGAAAGTCCATTGGAAACGTTAGCAACCGACATTACCGACAGAGCAATAGAAATTGCCCCCTCCCGTCTGAAACATGTGGAATAAAATAAATTATCATTTCCTATTTCGTCAGTGGAGAATAAAAATATTGATACATTGCGTTTAACTCTATATACAATATATAATATAGGTCATAAAGTTTTATGAAACCTATATGTACTTAAGCTTCGAAATCCACATAGAGAAAACATTACAAATTGGATATTATAATTTAACAATTTAATTTGAAATATATAGATGAATATGCCATTGAAGATTGAAATTACCGAGCGTAGATATTAAATAAATTTTCCAGGTAACTTTGCTCATAGTTAAATTTTATTCAGCAGAGATATGGGATGGTTTCAGATTGGCTAAGGCGTGGCCTGATAGGGAACTGGCTGCCGCCTCTTCCAATGGAACTTCGTTGATTTGGGAAGAGTGTGTGTGCGATTTTCACCTATCAACGTTCAATCAAACAGCTGGTTGCATTTTACCCCATCGTTCTCCGAGCAAAATGTGTTGTGGGCGCGGCTTAATAAATAGGCGTCGACCAATTAATATCGCTACACGCCTACTATGACATTCAATCGCTCGTCGTTGAGTTCATAGTCGTTAAAGTAGGCGCTGCCAAGAGATTTCTTATTTCTGCTTGGGTTAATCTCTGTCGTTTCAGTTGGTGTGCAAAGGGCGAGGAATAGTTGTGCTGTGACCAGTGACCGTGTCCACACGTGACTGACTTTTAATGCTTCGCTTAGTTCTCATCGATTATTCATTTATTAAACAAAAAGCGCGGGAATATTCAAAATTAAAATTTGAAAATTTAAATTTGAATGTGTTAATGGGTTGCTATTACTATTGTCACCGTTCAAATCACTTACTGTTCCTTAACCAAGTGTTATGTGAGATTGATTTCGATAATTCAGTCTTCGATAGTTGGACAAGAGATTCGTGATAATTTAGTGTTAAGATTGTGTGTAAAAAGGAGAGTTATCAATTGGTAGAGTTACAGAACTATTTCTCTTCATATAAATTTAGTCAGCATATAACTTTTATCATTTCCAATGGACCCAATTGCATTAGGTGAGTAATTCCCAACTCTCACTACAAAGTACTTAGCTATAAGAGTCCACAATGGGGAATAATTCGAGGGGAGAATCAGGGACCATCTAAAAATGAAATCAAAACATAAGTCAAATGTCACTGTGCGCAAATATCATCCCTATTTTCTATAGGTATAATTCCTGATGTGAAATGTTTCACTGCACCCATACATACATACATATACCTGTGTATTTCTCCTCATGAGTGTCATAAAATGGTGTAGAGCCCATTGTTGAATATGAGTGGGATATATCAATAACCGGATCACCCAGGCTTGTGATAACCTTTTTCACGAGGTCCCTGATTAGCTTCGGGGCAGTGACATAGATTATGAATTTATTACTTTGTACCACAACTTTGTGTGTTACCCGTACAAGTTATATATTATATCGACGATAAAATATATATATACACGTATTTTTCACATTTGACTCCATCAACAACAAATAATAAAAACATTTGTATCAAAACTCATTCATAAAAATTTCACATTCGATTAAAATTAATCACTTTCGTATATTATATAAACATATGTATATGACAGATAAACATTATAATGAAACTGTCCGACGGTAAAAACATGAACGAGGTATTGCAAATAATACCAACTTATTGGTATTTCGAATGCTGTATAATCTTTCGACAGTAGTTGGTTTGTAGAGGAAAAATAAAAATTCATTAGTTTTCAATTAGTTCTGTTTGTTTGGAATAAATAATAAAGAATAAATACAGCTTTGTAGTTTGTTTGAGTATTTGAATCCCGATTCCCACAACTGTCCGCCATTAGCTATTATAAGCCGCCCTAAATATTTGTTGACAAAGGACCCTTAACCGCAGTCTAAGAGGAAAAGTAACGAAAGGAAAAATTAAAAAAGAACAAACATACCCGGCGCCAGTATGTCAATGTGTTGAGATCTACCTCAAATATCTTGCAATTTACTTTTTTGAATCCTCAAATTTCTCACAATTTGGCGAACAGCACTTACCACAAAAAAAAAGCGATTTATGGTAACCCATCTCCTGGTTTTTTTCTCTCTATGGTCGCTTCACTCAATCGCTGGTTCATCTAATGACGCTATATTTTCGTTTATCCTCCGAATAGCACCCATAACCACAATCCTCAACCTGCATATATGTGTGTGTATGTGATACATAAATCCACCGATAGGAATTGAGTGGAACAAAAAAGAAAATAAAACCGATGTGTAATATGAATGCAATAGAGAAAATAAGGCGACGAAATCGAGAGGCGGGAAAAATAAAAGTGTCATATATACACGCATATGTGGGCATACGCATACCTAAAACACATACATGAACTGAGGGAGAGAAAGTGAGACAAAAGAGAACCCGAAAAGATTTTTTTCGTTTCATTTTTACGTCGCCCTTTCCCGCATGCGTCGCTAATAAAATCACCAGTCAATTCCCATCGCGCTCAGCATTATATGACTATGTGATTGTTATTGTTTTTTCGTATTATTATTATTATTATTA
>JABMBR010006748.1:0-58065 GCA_018881525.1 Meteorus sp. PSUC_FEM 10030008
ATATATATATATATATCTAGATGAACCGTCAGGTGATCGCGAGTACCAAATTTATTGTTTACCTCCAGTGCATTTCACACGGGACAATCGGCCCCTATTAGTTCTAGGATAAAGGGACTTGATTATCCATGGACATGGGTCGTTGTCTATTCATATATATATATATACGCACATGGCAGACAAATCCTTATGGATATGTGAGCATACATGTATCCTGCATCAGTGCAGTTTGGTTTTGAATTTTCCAAAATTTCTATCGAGAGGTATTTATTTATATACAGTAATCCTCTTTGGTTTTAATTGTTCCATGTGATAAAGGACAGGAGGATGAATTGAATGATCAGGACTGCAGTAGAATTTGCAGTGAATCCTACATCATTTTCATCTTTTCATTACACATGTGCATTATACGTGAAGCATTTCCAAATATCCGCATGTTTGCAATTGGTGTGAAGGGAATTGTGATTATTCTCTGGGTATTTAATTGTGGTCGGGAAGAGAGAGAATAAGTGGTGTATATCTCTATTTTCGGTGTTGTCTGTCACTATTTTAATATCTTCCATCGATTGTGCAATCCACAAGGAGGGTAGAAGCATTGAACGTTGATGGTGAGTTTGTACAAATTGAATGATTCAACACGATTTTTTGACTAACAAATCTCTATTGTTGGATGGTATCAATGCGTTCTAAGACATATTGACCAACGCCCCCCAAACGCTTTTCAATGTGTTGATGCTTTACACATATATATGCATATACCCGCGTATATAGATATATATGTAAAGACCTATATATGTGATGCCTTTGGCGATAAAAACTAGGATCGAGATTAATTTTATAGTCGACACTAAAATCGTGTCTGGCTGGCTTCCAGCATTCTAATCGCTTAGTATAGATCTGCAATAAGGGAAAAGGGAAGTGGGGGACCAGTGTGGGGGAGGGGGGGATACAGGGTGTGAGTGATAGAGTGAGAGAGCAGTGGAAGCGGGAAAGTAAGCGTAGGAAAGCGTAGGAAAGGGAAAAAGAGCCGGGCGCGGCTTTCTCTGTGCGATAGCAGCGTAATTTGATTGCCGTGGCTTTCCGTGCGACTCGGTTTGCAGAGAGAGCGGTCGACAGACGGGACTAAGTAAGGGAAAGAGAGCGGGAGGGTGAATGAGACCAGAGAGGGTGTGCAGCGGTATTGGGTTGAAGGTTTTAAAAAGGGGGATGCGAGGGGCGTCAGCCACATAGAGTGAAATATAGTCGAGAGTGGCGCATGGCCAGGGCGATGGAACGTGCAGGACGAGGGAGTTAATAGCTCTGCTGATCGAACGTATACTTCTCTCTTTTATTTTTGTTTCACGCGTGCCTTCAGGATGTGTTTATATATATATGGGGGATAAAGTAGGTGAAAGAGTAACGTTGCGAGCGCAGTTCCACTCCTTATAACAGCATACGCCATACGTCAGAAGAAGAAACAAAATGCGATAATAGTTGACAAAAAAATACGAAAGAAAAAAAAACACCACATAACAATTGAAAATTCTACATTTAATTTTTTTCAGTTGTTGCCAAGTTTTTAATTAGTGTTTGCAAATTCATCACAGCCTGCATCACAATATGGAATACTAAAAACTTTACACTTTAACGACTTCATCTCGGCGTGTAGAAATGTATACATCTAATCACTATAACGACGGTTTTCACCGAGAGTTGGTGGAATAAAAAAAAATCACATTGTCACTACAGATGTAATCTCGGAATTTACAACGACAACAAAACTTAGTTGAATGTTACATCTGCCTTTATCTGCAGTTGTCTTCGTATCCACATCGTATTCATTCCACTTTCCTTAATGCACGTATATGTACGCATATATCTACGCTCATGTATAGTGTTATATATTCATGAAAAGCTATTCGCTCCTTCGCCCATTGGTATAAACGCCCCAACGTGTTGTTGTTTGCTTCCGGTCGGTAATTTTTCAGAGACGTAGCACGCGCAGAATAGCGCGAGAATATCGTGCTAGTTTCTTAATACTTTACAAATGACCAAAGAAGGAAAAAGTATACACATGCAATGTAAACCATCACTGATGTGTGAGTGAATATATATACATGTAGGTGAAAAAGACGGCGACGACGCGCGGCGACAGCTGGTAGAGGCAGTTGCGCATAGGGCGCGGCCTGTAAACTCAAGCGGCCCTTACTGAGTCTGCCACACTAAATCGTAATGTTGTAGGGTCGATCGAATCTGATTCATCAACTACAGATACAACAGAGGCGCCAAGTTAAATAGGAAAAGCACCCGAAGTGGTATGGGGATCAAGTCATCTCATGTAAAATTGTAATAGTTTTTGATAAAGAACCGGAGAAATTCCAAAGACCAGACATAATGTTAGAGAGGAAGAAAGAAGTAATGAGGAATAATTTCCTCGTTGAAATAAATAAAATGTTGCCATGTTAATTTTGCGTGGACGCTTCAACGTCTTTTTTCATTCATCTCATTTAACGTAATAACCGCACAACCACATTGGGTTGAGAATATGATTGATAAATATAATGCGAAAATATATTTTTTGACATTATATGTATTGACTATTAGCAAATAATAAAGTTCTCTATGGTGAAATGAATCTTTGTGTGCCGCAACCGAAACGAATATTCGAGTAGAGTGACAATGTAACCCAATTACAAATATGAAATTATTGACAATTGATATTTGTTTATTCTTGTAAACTTTCGGGTATCGGTGTTCATCAACGTTCTATGTGCTTAGTTGAATCGGAATTTCCTTGGAATAAACAATAATATGAAGAGATTGTTATATTAATCGTAAAAGAATTTAATTTTTCATGTATGTTTTCCTGATATGTTTTCCTGTGGTTGTCAAGCAACTTTTTGAAGATGAATTTGAAAGATGACGAATATTGTTAACACTTTATTTTTCACAGAATATGAGAAAATCTACTATGGAAATCAATTCAGACTTGAAATTCATTTCGGACGAGGAAATTTATAATATTTACTTTCATATCAAATTGAATTACGTGCACTGACATATCGCCAACAATCATCATTATTAGAACATTAAGTATATAGTTGTGTTTCTCATATGGACGATATTTTCTCATCCTAGCTAACATCGCTCCGATCAAAATAGTCCAATTTTGCGTTCAGAATTACCAACATAGAACACTTTCCGTTTATGAGACGGTTGATAAAGTTCGCCATGATATAATTACAAATGTCCAAATGTAAACCATGCGCTATATCGCGAGAGATATCAGCTCTGTTGCGAAGATGGATGAGGTCATTAAAGACGGAATATCCTTTCACGTCATGTGAGAATTATTGTAAGTTAATTTTAAAAAATTCCAATCTATCTCAAACATTCAACTTTTTTAATCGAGTGAACATTTATGGAACATTTCGGTATACGACTGGAGCAACGGGAGTTAGTCACTTTTGGGCCCCGCATGAAGTCGAGAATTCAGTTTTCGCCAACATCATTTCCAAGTCAACCAATTAACACAAAATACACTTGATGAACTTAATCAGTTATATGGAAAAATCTCATAACGCCAAATGATGGAGTTCTTGAGCCTTATCCAAATAATATTTAACTATTTAATTTTCTCGTTCCAACGCATTATCAAATTGGAGTTAAAATGCCTTTCATAAACAGCGAAAGTTCTAATGAAAAACTGCAATCAAAGAGAAATTCCGATCTTATGGATTCCAACTGTGGAAAAAAGAAGTTGCTCACTTTAGAATGTCATAATTTGGGAACAAACGATTCACCTTTTTTTTTTCATATTTTCTGTGTGACGTTTCCAGATTTCAACTTGAATTAGACCTGAAAATTATCATGAAATTTATCATTAGCATTTTCGTAGTAATCACCATCTCTTTCGGCACAATGTCCAGTGAATTTATAAATTATAGGGTGTCGTATCCGGTGCAATAAGTGCTTGTACTCTGGATCATTCAACTGATAAGTCTCAGCATGCTCCAGAGGAGATGAAAGTGTCGCAAATATTCAATTACATAATGCATAAACTCAAGGAAACTTGCACTGATAAGGGAAGAAGATATTCAAATGTACAATCAGAATATGGGAATATCCTAAGTTCAACACCAAATAAATTTTCACAGTGCATTTTATCTACCGCGCCCTCTTTTTCTATTCATTGACAAGCGAACAAAAGAGAAGTATTTTTTAACAAACTCAATCCTCATGCCACAAACAATCCAATGATCAATTATTCACATGTATTCACATTCTGATGAATAGATAAGCCCAGAAATCGGGAATATTTTTGAAGCTATATCCTAAGCGCTTCTACAAAATTTCAGTTCATATGATACTTCATTCACTTTGATGAAGATTCGATGAATTCGGATGTTGTTGTACCCACAAAAACGATGGATAGGCGTGAAGTTGAGCAAATTCCATATCGCCAGGATTTTATCAAAAAGGGTGTGTGTGTGTTGATATAGAACGGAAAAATTTTCTGCGACTTTAATGGATAGAAATAGATGATGTATGATAAAGTGTTTCATACGTTGATGCTGAAGAGAAAATAAAACATTCTTCATTATGAAATTGATATGTTCCACCAATGACATATGGACGTTCCATTCTTCATAATTGATAGCATCCCCGGTCTCGTATTAATTCAAATCCGGCGAACTCTCGCAATATCAGCTGCGTTTCAATAGTCATCGGGTCATATTTTTCGTCTTCGCGATCATCTGAATGCAGAGAGTGCAAAAATCTCCAATGACGTATGGATGCATTAGCCCAACAGTTATAGATTGATCACTGTTTACCAGTTTAAGCATCACTATAATTTGTACGCAGTTTAATCGACAAATATTGAGACGTTCAGGAAGTAATATAAACTGAGGTTCATTACCACTTCGTTGATTATCTCCTTGTCAAGAATTATCTACTTCCAATACTGAAACTGCTCTTCTCTATAGTAGTCGAGAAAACAATATCAATTCAAACACAAATTTGCATTTCCTCAAAGAATTTTTAGAGATGTAGTAAATCATTTAATTCGTGCATCAATCCTCCATCGAAAACTGACAAAATTGAATCATTCGTAATCCTTTTTAATAGTTGATGGCTCTCTGCAATCCGATTTTCATAAGTCAGAAAGTATGAATCATAAAAGAACTCGAGCTGTAGAAATTTAATTGATGAATATGCGGGTGGAGAAAATGAAAAATAATATGAAAAGAAAAACTAACGTGTACTCGTAGTCGATATTTTTTGTGTATTGTAAGGTGGATTCTCAAATGTGAAATTGAAGGGTTCAATGCAAAATTATTAGTCACCATATCCATAATGTTTCGTTGACACAATTATGCATATTTTACAAGAATGAATTTTCCAATATGAAGTTCTTTGTACGGGGAAATTGAAAGCGAAACATACACCAGTTATTGTTTCGGGTAAACATATATACTCTCAATAATTATGAAAACATGTTTGAATCAATTAGTATTCATACGTTTGTTCCTCATTGATTGTTGGAATTCAACGCTACTGCCTCATAAAATGCACCGAGCTCAGTGTTCAAACTGGAATAATTGAACTCGTTGCATGAAATTGTATATCATTGAATAGAAACGATATATGAACCGTTAATTTATGACAACTTGGAGAAAATATTTTGACATTTCAGCCAAACTGGTGGTTCATATTCATTCTAAATATCAAAATATATTTGATTCACATGTGTTCAGACATTCACTTCTTCTATCAAACATAGTAACTTTAATATATTATTCTCGCGAGTTGAGAGAAAATGTTTGGTCACATGTTATTATTTGGTTTAACATTACGCTTTATGTCACATTATCTCCTTTTTTGTTTCTGTTGATCCGATGAGGGAAAATGTGATCTGGGAAAGAAATACTCAAGCCCCCCCCTCAGGGGGAATAGAAATGCGGCAGATGGTCAGATGGAGTTGAATCAATTGTCGTCATCGTCGATGCATGGATATAAATGGATAAACCAAATAAATGCGAATTTATGGACATGAAATGTTGGACAGCTTTTATTACGATAGATATATCAGTGTATTAGACGGGTAATTCATAGAGCATGAATACATCTCCGAATTCATGCTGTGAATGTTATAGACATTTTCAAATCGTTCAGAGAATGAAAAGCGAGAGAGACATGGATGGAAAATTCATATGAAAAAGTTACAGTACGGTGCAAAAAAAAATTAAAAGAATATTCGAAACTTCATTTGAAGAGATGACAAAAACTTTTATGAGTACGTATAGATACGCAATTTTATCACTTTGCAAGCTCACCAACCATTAAAAGTGGAATGAAATTGAGTTGATGTGCTTTTGAATGTAGAAAACGAACACAGAGGTGAATTGTTGATTTTTTTACAAAACTCCATTCTCAGATTTCATATTACAAACTTTTCATACAAATTTCATGTGAATTTCAACATTTTACTCGAGCGGAAATATATGAATACATTTTCTTCACATTCATTGACTACAACTTACGATTTTTAGGAGATATTAAACTTCATTCGTGACGTTATATCACACTGTCCTTATCATATTGTCATTATTGAGATTCATACGACATCTTATTATGTTACAATCGGTGCATTTTTTTCCTTGTTCTTTAATGGCGGAAAAAATTGATAATTTTATGCATTGCACATTGCATAGAAAGATACGTTGAGATGCACATGTTGTTGGCTCCATCCATTCACATAGATTGCAATTTTCAACGAAACTGATATGGCTGAAACATAGAACAGAGCTTATACTCCATTACGGAGATTTCACAACTTTCAATGTCCATAATTACATCATACATTCAGAAATTTATAAACTCATTTGTATGGAAATGAAAATGAAAATTTTTTTTAGAAGCAAAGACAAATATGACATTCTGGGTCACTTATTTATTCGATATATCGATGTTAATTTATGATCATAACTTTTTATCGTGTTGCAACTTGGAAAACAACATGGTTCCAGACTTTAAAGTGACATTTCAATTGAATTGTAACTCGTATTTTTTTTGTGTGTATTTCGATTTGGAATCAAAATACATTTTTTGAGGTTATGTGAAATGGTTCCATTTTATGATTAATTATAAATTCTTCTGACTAATTTGTTCTATATTCGTGGATCCTATATCATGTTGAATGCACGTATATTCGAATTATTTTGAATTTTGCATTGTTTATCGTCATCACAGTCATTTCTCATATAGACAAATCCACAAATGGATTTTGTGTATGCACATATTGGAAACCATATTAGTAATCACCCTCACTCGAACTATCTATTGTAGGAAATAAAAACGACATGAATAACAGTCAAATAGAATATTCAACAGCGTAATTAAACTTGGTAGCAGTTTGGGTTCGCACCGCAGTAGAAAATAGAGGGAAAAGAAACGAAAAATAATTCATATGGACATGGCAGTTATATCTATGCCAGAGCATGAACATGCAGTCAACGTCATCACAGTGAGTACAACGCGGTTCTTAAGCCCTGTATTTCTTCTGGAAATCAAAAAAGAAAATCACCAAAATAAATTCAACGACTAATAAAAAAATGAAAGTACTGGTGAGAGTTTTGAATCATTTCCATTTTTCGTGATCCATTTCATGCCGGTTCCATACGAACATTTTTGTACTCACAAACGGAATAAATTGACAGAAATTCTGAAATGAATTTGAAATAAATTCGTCACGTACGAAATTTCTATTCTACAAAATCTATAAATGTGTCCTGCAATTCGCGTAAATCAACCATAGGTGAGAACCAATTCGCCATGTGGATGATTGTTACTCAGAAGTTCCGAATCCTGAACAAATTTTTAGGACGAAAAAAATTGCGGTACTTTACTCACTCTCAGTATTTGCTTATTCCAGAAATAAACAAGGCCAGAGTAGAATTTCCTCAAAATTTATGTGGTTTGAAATGGGGAAGTTTCATATAAACAACACTCAAAAAATCGATACCTCTACACCAACTAATAACATAGTCCACACCAAAGCTATTTTCGTCTATCATATCGCAGCAAACCTTTCATAAATTAGCTCCACATAGATATTATACCTATCTACCTATCCTATACATCTATACAATATATGTTGGGTCCAGAATATTCACTGATGAGCATTCTCTTTGAGCCATTACATATTTATGAGAACTCGACCCCAGTTAATTCGAGGGGTTCGTCGATTGTTTGGCGGTAGCCCTGGGCTAATTTCTAATTCTGTGTGATCAATGATGCAGCGCCGATGGTTTTGTGGGCGTCACACCCCCTCCGTTTCATTCACTCATTCTCGCTCACGTCGTATCTCACTCAACAGCCTGTAAGTCTGTGTACCATCCGCATACCGTTCATTGTATACCTATACTCGTAACAATATGTAGGTAGAAACGATATCTATGCAGTGAACGCCCTACGTATTTCACAATTTTCGGTCCCTGTACTTGGCGATCCTGTTTCTCACTGCGACTTTCAGACCGACCAATCAAAGAGAAACATAGTGGCAGGTGTATTTAAAATTCCACTTTTGTACTAATAAACTTCAGAGTTGACGGTGAAGTTTTGACAAATTTTCTCCGACACTGGGATTTAGACTGCGCAAACTTGTGCGTGCGCAACATGCGTGCTGGTATGTAATGGGAAGTATAAGGGGAAATGAGAATGAGTCAGATACAGGGAGCTTTTGCTGTATAAACTATAAGAATTGTATTTGTGCTGTGGATGGAACAGGGGGATAAAGCTCAGGAGGCATTAACATGATACTACAAAACCGAGAGGAGAAAAAGCACAAAAGGAAGAGAAAGAGTGGCAACAACGAAAGAGAAAATATGAGTGGGATAGAAAGTAACCGAGCGAGATTTATATGAAGAGAGCGTGAGGGAGAGAGAGATAAAGGAGAGGAGCGCATGCCGGACGAGTCTCTTAATGCCTTGCCGGCTTTCGTCAAAGCTGATAACGTTCCCGAGGTCCACAATTGCCCTCTCACTCGCTCTCATTGCGCTCTCTTCATGATCGTCTCATTCCAGCCCTTCGCAATAGTTTGCGTGGTGAATCTATAGATGTATATAAAAAGATAGATCGGTAGAATATGTCTATTCGATGCTTGGAGGGATCTTAAGTCCTCATCCTTCACCTCAACTGATCGAGATTTATCTTGCACCATCATGCTGCAGTCTTCTCCCTTATTCTTTATCTTTATTTGTTTCTATCTCACTAGAGTTCTTTCCATTCGTCCGATCTTATTCACCTTCCGCTTCATTTTCTACTTTGTTGGTTTGCGTTTATGTACTTCTCTGTGTTGATGGTTGTACTTACCTGAAAATCTTTGCGGTATAAATAAAACATCCGGGATTTACGAAGTTTGTGTGGTGGTGTATTTAGGAATGAAAATTATATGAAGTCGGTAGCTGTGTATGGGATATGTATTATTTAAGTGTCTTATACGATTCCCCTTGGAATATAGTGTGTGGTGTGTGGTTATTGACGTTATTTCCGCTGGCGCACCGTACACTTCTATTCACATTTTGGATTTTTTATTATTTTTTTACAAATTCACCTCGAATTGGACAGCTGTCGCTGTATGAGTACAGCAGAGATCTTCTCAGTGTGTGCGTGTGTGTGTACACATGGATATGAAGAAAGAGTTGAAAATAGAAGAGAGCAGAGTCGTAAGAGGAGAGAAAAAAAGGGCTCACGTACATGCACAGTAGCTTTCGCACAATTTATCTTTGTTCCCAGTGCGGACAGGTTGGTATAACATTTCAGACGTACATTACCCAGAACGTACAGACCATTGTTTGCACCGTACATATGAATTCTTTTCTTTTTATTATGTAAAGGCACTTAAATATGAGATGCACCACTGTGAACAATAATATTAAAGTGTCAGTCACTCAGTGGAATATTGGGAATATTCGAGTTTCCTATGATTCCTTTTTTCTTTCGGATAAATTGGAAAAATGAAAGAGTTTAGAGCAATGATAAATCTGCGGAATTTCAAGCGAAAACTGGTGAAAACATAAATTCTCAACGGATGTAACAACGATAGAGGAGAAGAGATATGTCGATATTGTACATTCGTTCATGTGCATCTGAAAAAGTTTTATCTTGTTTGTTTTAAACGTTCGATTAATCGAATAATCTTCGAAGGGATAGAATAAATAATGTATAAATTCGTACGTGTTGTTGTATGAAACACAACTTGGTCTCGGGAAGGAAGTAATAATTATGCTCCTTGCATGTAGATATATATTGCAAATACATACAGACATACACACGCACAGACACCAATAAATCATCTTCCGCGATAACGTAGAAGACCAATTATTTGCAGGTTCGCGTCCGTAATTGCGTGCAACCCAAGTCCCCAAGTAATTTATCGATTTAATTTATCGTGATCCACCATATACATCACACGTTGTTTTGCTTTACACATTATATCATATACGTGCACTGGTATTAGAGCACACACTTCAATGGTATCAGTTGTACAACGTAATTATTGGATATAAATAATTATTGAAATCTGGATAACACCACGAAATTTCATGACACTCTCATGATGTCACGTTTCGGCCATTCTACCACGAACTATTTTTTTTTCTTCTGCTAATTAAATCCTGTTTCACCATAACTGTCAATGTCTACTCCAGTGGTGATTCAGTAACATATCGTTAACAGTGTATATGTTTTATTCCTCATAATGAAAATATTCATGTCGATATTTTGATGAAAAATTGAACAGATACGGAACATATTCACGTTTTTATGACTCGTGAAATTTTCTTCCTATCGCTTCATTACTTGAATGAAGAAAATTGTTTTGAACTATGAAATTCTAGCTATCCACCAATGAGAATTAAATTGACACGAGAAAAATCTGTATTGACTCTTGAATATAATACCTCCATGCGATTTATACTAGAAAGTCTGAGATTCGATAGAAATATTCAAAAATGTCGCTGTGGTTTGAAATTCTGGTATGGAGATATCATGTGCCATAATATATTTGTTGGTCTTTTGGGTAGGTAGTAAACTAACCCGCATAATTTCATGAAATTAATTGCCGCATGTGCCCCAAGTACGAACGAGTACAGTGTTGACTTATAAAATGCATGGTTGAGCAGCATGTTGTCACTCGGCTCTGCTTCCCTGCAGTATTGTCTAATAAGACATAGGGGCCAGTATAGACTTGAGAGGATCTAGTTTGTGAAGCTGTTGAACCAACAACTTCATCTATGCATGCGTACATCTTTGATCAATTATCTATTGTCATTTTTCAAAAAACAATTCTCTGGATGTAGAGAAATGCGAGAAAAGTTATTTATGACAAAATCACGTGCCCTGATAATTAATATACGACGAGTTCCTTTCCTTTTTTGTCATCATCGTTGTCTTCTTTGTCTCTCGTTACAGAAAGTCTTATACACATTTCAACGGAGATAAGACAGCGTGTATATAGTTAAGTTGCTCATTGGCTCTAATGAGGTGCAGCTGCGCCCCTATAATAATGTCCATGAAACTTTCAACATTTGTGAACGTCACAACGCAGATGTGAATTCAAGTGAACCAGAATTTACACAGCCTTTATACTTTGTTTTTAATTATATTTTGTCACTTCATCATTATCTTATAATTGAAATTAAACATTTTCAAACATCCAGGACCGAAATTTGAACCTTTGATACTGAATATTCACAATTGGAGTACGTAAAATCCATCGCTGTTTTCTTGATAAAATAATGGTAGACCGAATTGGAAATTGTATCAAAAATTAACAGATCCTCGCGAACCTTATGCAATAATTCATGTTGCATTAGCGAGTGGAGAAATTATTCTATTAGCAACCTTTTTTTTCATTCTCCAATATAGAAAAGTTAGTTGAATGAAGTTAACAATGGATAGAATAATCTTAATATCATTATTCGTGAATCCAAAAATAAATAATTTGTATTGTAAGCAAATTCCTACTGGACCAATTTCATCTCTCAGTATACTTCATTCCATTCGTACAATATTGAACTTATTTTTCAAATTTCATTTTTAAACATTCTGAGAACAATCTACAGATGAAATCGTTAAAATAGGTGAATATTAGAATAGAAAATTGTTATATGAAAATGATCGGCCATTACTACGCTACGGAGTGAAATTAACTTTATCCAGATATTGTAAATGCTTGTGAAATAACATCCGGGTATAGACTGGAAATTTCAACACTGCGACAAATAAAATTCAATTCATTGACCCTGAATTTTATCAAGGGTATATGATATTGGATGTACACAGAACTGCACATTTACGATGTTAGTAACAAAACGGAGGCAGCTGGCCCTCCTCTCGTGTACTCTTTTACACTTTTGACTCCCTTGCACCCTCACTCGCTCTCTCTTCCGTATATGTGTGTGTTCATGTATGCACATACATTCGTGTACACTGAAAATAGTAGCAACAGCTGACATTCCACGCGGGAATTCCTACTTTGTCGGCCATCTGTCACACCCTAGAGTTGTACGCGCGCGCTCCGATGCTTTCTTGCCAACCTACCAGACCGTGAAAAATGAAGAAAAAAAAAATACTGAAATTTGATGAAATAAAACGTAAATATATATGAATGTATATTTTTTTGTGTGCATTCATTTGAATACTGAGTGTGCTCGTGAATGATTAAAAGTGTACAAATACCACTGTTGTGACGAGTGAATATATCTCACGTTTTCTAAATGATACACGTGAATTTTCTCGAAGGAATTTAAATAGTTTTATTATCACTATTATTATAGACATTATTGTTGTCAAGTACCGGATAGCTTAAACTCTGGCGAACACAACTCGGAAACAATTGTGCTGTTTCACTGAGACGTCCACTGTTTGTTTCGCATTTCTGGTATTGTCAAGACTCCTGGACCGTACGTCCGGATTCCGTCATCGTGTCACTCACGAGATGGTTATTCTCACCAACTCGCCGCGTCCACTCCGCTGTGCAGACATAAAATGTAATTTCATATAAATGAAGTATATATGTTTATGTGCACTTTGTTTTTCTTCTTTCGCGAGTGGTATTTGCTTTCTTTCACCATTTCTTAAGTTCAACTGGACGAATATGCACTTGATAAACTCAATCTGTACGCAAAATCCGTCAACATCCATTAAATGTCTATCGAACTTCTGTTGCTACCGCGATTACTTGTGTGATCAATGCGATTAAGACCTCCGTACATGTCACAGTTGTGAGGTGCTAGTTCGAACAAGCTGCGTGATTGACAATGAATGGAAAGATAATTAAGCAAGAAAGAAACTTTGATGTATTTTGGCTGTTTTTCCGCAGGGAAGACGAGACAATTGCGGACTTGGAATAATTTCCAAATATATTTTCGAAGACTTCATGTGCATCTGACTATCAGGAGAAACATATATAAGAAAAGTGGCATTATACTGAGGGAATATCGAAGTGAGGGAGTGCTAGCGTACAAGAGAGTGTACGTGTCGAGAGTCAGCAGTTGTGGAAACATGAGAACTTTACGAACTGTCAATTTTATCGACATTTTAACCAACTTCCTTACCTGGATCTGTATATCCATTTTTTTTTCCTCTTTCTCTCAAAGTTTACCGACAAAACTCTACTTCAACTCAATGCGTGCGTCCAATCTCATTTATTTATTTTTCTTATTTCATTACTTTTTCATTTCTCATTTTTTTTTCTTTCTTCACATGCATTTATCGTTGACTCGATCGCATTTTTTTGCCATTTTACTTTTCTTTTCCTCACTTTAATACACATGATAACTGTATACCTATAGCCATCTACCCACTTCAACCAGACCGTGTAAAAGTAACAACTTGTCAAGTTATGTGGCTCAATAAGCACGCACACGTTACTCTCCAACCCACTGTGCTCTTACACTCTTTTTCAACCCCTTGCAAGAACCATTTCAAACATTTCAAACCTCAACACAACTACACCTAAACGTGTGTGGGCTCTTTCTCTCTTTCGTATATGCACATTCTCAAGAAACGAAATTATTGATTTCCCAGTTGGCTCGTAAGTTGTGTATGGTGAAAGAGGGGTGAGCCAACAGAACATTGAGGGTGCTGTGTAGTGTAGTATAAAAATGCTAGACTCAAATAACTTTTTGGTCATGGGCTGGATACATGAGAGATGTGTAAAATAATAGAAATAACGACAGTAGATTGCATGTTTCACAAAAAAGAGTATTTTTAGCATTGACTTAGTAATGTTCTTGCTGAACCATTGATGAATAATATGAAATATGAAATTTCTATTTTAGTACATTCTGAACATAAACTTCGTGTTTCTTTTTCATTCATATCTTAGAATACCTGAAAAATTCTAGGAATTACCCTGTAGTGTCGGTGAATAAACAGAAAATGCATATACAAATAATTTTGCATTTGTGAACATTACCAACCTACTACTTCCAAAGTTCAATACAATTCCCCTTCAGTATTTAGTTGGTCAACATCAGCCTTGATCTTGACAACATATTCTCCTGAGATCGTTCCACGTTATATGTTGAATTGGAATGCAGTTCATGTCTATTGAAAAAGCAGTAGTCATTGTGTTATTTTATCGAGAACAGATTCATTGACAAAAGTACTATGAATTCATGATAATAATATTCAAGATGCAATGGAATCACAAACGCAAAGAACGATGCGGATTATTCGAGAATGACAATGTAGTAAATTTCTCACAAATAAAAAGACTCCTACAGATAAATTGCAAACTATTATCTTCATGCAAATAATTGGATTTGTTTCCATCAAAATTGTCACATTCTAACATGAATACAACAATTTGGGTATTTTTTACCACCAAGTTTTTGCAAATTGTTATACGACGTTTATTCGGAAAAATTCCGAACTCACACTCCTCATTTTCAAGCCAAGAATTGTGCAACCATATCTGTAGTCAATCCACGTTTCCCAGTGCAGATCTTTGAAGTCGTTTTCATCAAGTTAGTTACGACTTTATCAATTTAAACTATTCATGTTGCATTGTATTCTTCACAGCGCTAAAAATAAACCATGAAGTTTGAAGATGATTGAATTTTTGTTGACGGTGCGGAATTATCACATTTACTTAATGTACAGATTCGTGAAATGGGTTTTTTTCTTCGTACGTGTACTGGTGAAGTTCAAAGAGGAGAATCCCGATATGATTCACGTTGTCGTTTATCTCCAAACACGCTGGGCAGAGATTGGAGCATAAAGCGCAATTGAAACGTCCTCATGTCCCCATCCTATTCTTCAGTTCAACATCAAGTTTTGACCCATATGAAAATTATATAAAGTTCGAACATTTCAATGAAAAATGAGAAACGTTTCATACTTTTTCTTAGATCATGTTGTCGAATATATTTGCGAATTCTGTCGCTTCAATACAGAACCATGAATCGACTATCCAAACGTAATTTCACATGATTTACTTTATGAACTATGTTTCACTCACTAAAATCCATCAACTTAGATTTGTCCCCTCTCCAATTTGTACGGTGAAAAGAATTCGGCTATTTTTGTATTTCAAGTTTTCACTTTTGCAGACTATCAATTGCAACCAACAATTTCGACATAGTATTAATATTAGTTTGGTTTCCAAACCAAATGTGAATATAAGTTGCGCCAGTGAATGCTCCATATTGGAAAATAATACATCACTTCACACGAAATTCACGATACATTCTGTTTTTTTCTTTTTGTTTAATTCAAAAGAATCTACTGAACTTCACTCTATATGCGATGCTAATCAGGTTAGATGGGTCAGTGGAAACCAAAGCAAGCTACTTAGCCCACTATTGAACAATTATAATCAAAGTATCCACAAAGTCTGTTCAACTATATTTAGCACAAGAGATTGTAGCCGTATTTGTCCTATAGAGCAATTAAGTTGTTATACATCAAATTTCACTATGAAATACGGATCAGTAACAACATTTAAAAATTATCAAACTGTTCAGTGATCATTTTTTCAGATTATACAATGTCAATCATTCGTATTGCTCTCTTCATTTCCTATTTTGAAGAATTCTGTACGAGTAATATGAGTATAGAAGACAGTTCAGTTAATATCCTCGAGATAGACTTTGACCCTCATTTTTGAACTCCATCGACAATAATTTGCACATTCCGCGGATTCTCTATCCCGACGAAAATTTTTACAGCCCAACACAAAATGGGTCTACAAATATTTCTCAAATCTGCAAATGCATTTTGATACGAACTTTTTCACATTATATGATTTTTTGTACTATTACCAACTAAATCCAAATGATACAGCAACTCTTTTGAACTGCATGACCCACTTCCACTCTACATTCTCTATTATTAAATGTCTTTATAGAACAAAAAATATCCAGTTTGCTCATAGATTTTATCTATCGACAGACAATTTAATTGCATCCCAAAAACCCGCACGATGTGTGCCAATTTCAATTGTCTCTTCCTGTGATTTTTTGTTATTTATGTTTCTATTTTTTTTTGTCGAAAGAAGTTGCGTTTTTCTATTACGTTTTTATTACTTTTTTTTCTCTATTTATATTTTTATTTTTGTTTTATACACTCGGAATTGGATTCAGCTCAACTAACGAACGGGCCGTCCGCATAATTGATTGGTGCCCGCCGGGGATGTAGTCCACCGGTGTATAGAAAGAGAGAAAAATTCATAGATGTATACACATGTATATATATATATATTTACATAAACAAATATATAAATAATGTTGGAGTCGAGTGGACGATTGTGGTGGAGAAAAAATTGTTGTATGGGAGAGGGCACCACAGGGTCACTCGATGAAACTCCCAAATTACATTGTGGTTTTCCCAAACACGTGAAAGCATGAAATTCAGTTGGCACGTGCATTGTATTTTCGTGTTGAAGAGTAGTCGCGAACCGCACACAATACAGACTCCCACCCGCTCACAAGTTCAAACTCGTTCCCAGATGAACTACTGATGCACTTCAATGTGTACGTATAAGCTCTGTCGCACTATGTCCAAGAGGATCATTTAACTTTTGTTTATTTGTGGCTTGTGTTCACAGAAGAATGTGTATGTGACGCCATTTTCATGTTTAGAATTTTGATATCAATACACCGCTCACCATCGTCTCTTAATTCTCCAAATGAACACCAACCACTTGATGTTAACGAATGTAATACATAAACATGATTCAGTTGTTAAAAGAAAAAAGTCAGCATTAAATTTTTCCCCCGTTCTTATTAATCACGGACAAAAAAATAAGATGGTGAAAAACTTTGGTATATACCCAACAAAAGCTCTGTCTGCGTTTTTCTCCACTGCCATTTTCATCTACGTTAGAGAAAAGTATGAAAAAAAAAAAAAAAATGGGAAAAGGAGAAGGTTAGAAGAAAGAAAGAACTGGAGAGCCGAGCAGCACAAGAGCCAGATTTATTGCTTATTCACGGAATCGTGACTCGATTCTGTAGAAATTTTCTACCCCATCCCCCATACCCGTATATGTATTTTCACGTTTTTTTTTGTTTTTCTCCCATTGTATTTTTCATTTTTGTCGTCAAATCTTAAATCGACAAGGGAAATAGTGAGGGGGAAAAAAGTACATTTATAGAATATGGAACGTATACTCGCATCATCATGAGGAATACGAATATGATCCCTTGAGTATACCTATACATAATGCATTCTATTGCATATCGTTATATAATGGTATGTGCATCTGTATCCTTTATAGTTATGGGAGTCTAAAGATGAGAGTTAGGAGGGTTGTGAAGCCGGAAAGTCGAACCAGAGGGGTGACTTTTTCATATATCGATTTCCATCGCACACCCCCACACGAATGCCAGCAAGAATTGTGGAGTCGACTCGATCTTACTCCTCATTCCGGTTTCCTGTCGTTTCACAATTTTTCATCTCCATAAATCATATATTCCTCGATTGCCAAATGCATAAAGAGAGAAAAAAAACCATCAACGAATTTATATTGGATAAATTCATTATAAAAATTTTACATATCTATTAATTTATATTTCAAATTTTTATAGATATATTGAATATTCAAATATTCCACTTGTAAATGATCATCAAAATGAATGCTGTCATTCCAATTTTCATACCATTTCATAGTTTTTTTTTATTTATATAGTTTCCAAAGTGAACAAAAGTGGATTACTCTGTTATATGCAGGATGGAATTCAATTTACCCATCGATATTTTCAAACGTACTCGAGTCCATAAAAAAATTTACCGCGAAAGGACTTCGGTCTTTCATGTACATGAAAGAATGTTGAGGTTGAGAAAATACATGAAGTAGTAGAATAGTTGACTTGTGAGAGCGATAGTCAAAACTTCAACACCATTCTCCGAGACGATGAAAATCCTGATCCTCTCTTAAGCAAATGGAAAAAACAATTGTTTCGCCTGTAAGTCATTATATTCAATGTCACAATGAATAACTTCGGAATAAAATTCGTCTCATTCAACTTTTTCCTCCCATAATCATCCGTTATGACATAAATAATAAAACAAAGTGGAAACTTGAAATAGTTTGATCTTCCGTGATATCCAGTCGAATGATAAAACTTCAATAACTCCAGTTATTCTCATCTGTCTTCCATCATCCAATGAAAGAAAACGTTGAACGAATTAGCAATATGCCAGGTCATCTTTATCTGATATCCAAATGTATCGAATATGCATTGGAAATGAGCAGTCACCAAGTTTGCGTCTTGATTGAGTAGCAGATAATTCACATCAATCAATCCAACAATGAACATAAACTTCTGAAGATAATAATAGAATGAGGTAATTCAGAAAATTCATCTGTAGATATGCACACGTTGATAGTGTTCAGTCATGCTCCAATTTTACATTCCATTTCAACAACTTCACCTCAATATTCCTTATACTTATACTTTCTTCTTATCTTGTTGCCTCAAAATCTCAAATCGAGCTCCGTTTAGTATATCTTGTCTATCAGGGTAAGCATCAACCATCTCACAAATCTATAGATCAATTCTCAAACTCAATTATTCTGCACACCACACAACTGCAACGAGAAAAAAAAAATGACTAACCGTGGGCACAGATGTATAGCTATATATCTGATCGTATAACTTGAACTAGGTAAAAATCTCCCGATCCCAACGGACTCGTTTCACTCTGCCCGATGCCACTTGCGCCAATTCTATCCACGCAACCGCGATTTTTCAACGTCGAACGTTTTGATTATATAGCTATATGGAATAGCAGTAACGGATACACCACACACGAATAATAATAATCTTTTTCTCAATTATATCCGTCGCATCGATATATCCTCTGTCTCTTTCACCACATGAAATTGACGTTATGCTATGAGTGAAGCTACATTCAAGCCATACGAGCATTTTTACAACAGTGTTGCACATGTCGATATGCACTAGAACCCCCATACACATGCATATCTGTACAGAAGATAGCGAATCTATTTCAGGAAACACCCAAAGCTACGACCGGACTGAAATTAATCCGGTATGACTAATCGACGGAAACCCTGAAACAAAGCGGCCGTGTTCACGTTCCCACAAAGCTTATCGCTTTTCTCGTTGCATTCCAAACTTTCCTCTCTTTCCCCCCGTTTCGTATTTTTTGCGACCTTCCTACGTATATTCTGCATCATTCAGAAATTTTATGTTGAAGCTCATGAACCACCTATGGGAAATGTATAATGCCTTTGCTTTTTGATACTTTGTGCATTAATTTGTCTCGTTAACTTTTATGGAAACGTTACGTTCGTGTGAGAGTTGTTATGGATGGAAAATATTGCCTTCCATGAATGAATGTATTTCATTCGAAGCTCAATCACGATTGCAATTATTCATATTCGTCGACATTCTCTGAGGTGGTTTACGGTCGTATCGATCAAATATGAATTTCTCATTCAATCTTCATATTGACACGCTCGATCAAATATTTTTTTCGTTATATGGATTTTCATTCTACGAAATCACCTCAATTTTGCAATTATTTCATATCAAACATTTGTTTCCCTTTTCGTGATTGAACGAAAGAATAATTTAATTAATTCCAATTTGCAATATAATCATAATTATTCAATTCCAAGTATTTACAATATCTCATGAATCGATTTCGTACTGCATGGATGGTGCAATGCCTGCATTGTTTGGAAGGTCCTACCAAATGTCCAAGAAGAGAAGTTGATGTGAAATTGCTAATACAAATTTAAAACAAATCTCATAATTGTGGTATAGTTCAGAGAAAATGCAGAACATTTTCCAAATTGCATAAATATCCCGAAATCACACAAAAACGTTTCTGTACAAATATCGGGTAATGTTGATGTAGATTAAATTTTCGTTTTTTCGGTTATATAACCAATGATCTTCAGGAAGAACTCAAATTTTCCTGAAATTCCCCCGACTCCCTGAAAAGTTCCTCGCTACATTTCTCATACAACATAACGTTGTTTCGCCATCGTTTACCCTCATAAACATCCAGACCTATGTGTACATTGATGTTTTTTTTCTCAAACAAACCTATCAACATTCTCGGACGTATCCTCATAGAAGCAATCGACAATTTTTATGATCACATTATCACAAGACATTGCAAATTACCAAAGTGCTGAAACGTCCATATACCATTCCACAGATGTGTGTTCGTTCATATTGGACAAATTAACACGTTTCGTTTGTGGTGGCGATTCAGAAAGAGCAATATCTCTTACGTGCCGCCACCAAACATTTTCACTGTCGACCCATATATATTTGTGTATAAATTCGTATGGTGCATACACACATGGTTATATGCGAGTTTGTGTACTTGTGTGGGCACACAGAGAAAAGAGAAGGAGTTGAGACGAATGGCCAAGTCATATAAAGAATAGTCTTGGGGTGTATACGGCAAGAGACGGAATGAAACGGTCGTCGGATGCCGCTGCATGGTAGCACTATACCATGGGTTATAACAGTGAGGAAACAGGGATGGCATGAGACGCCAGCAGGACCTCTACACTCTATCCTCTCTCGCAGACATTTATGGCGTCTGCCGTAGACACGTATCACCGAGATCGTAATAAATAGTCGACGATATAAACTCAGGGAGCCGGGTGTACCTGAGGCGTGACTCTCCAACTGTATCTCAAGCTCAAATTTTATATGAAAGAAAAAGGGACAAATAATGATAATAATAATAGTGGTATATAAAGGATGTACTTGTGTAGGTAAATATATGTGTATTTTTATATGATATAATATTTCCATCTCTGGAATATTACACATTTCGTGTCTCACCAGTATGACAGTACGAAATTATGAAATTGAATGTGAATAGTTGCAAAATTCATCATATTGATAATGTTTCTAAATTAAGGATTCTCTTTGTTATGTCCGAATATGAAGAGTAAATTTACAGGTAATCATCAGTTATTTGTGGAATTTTGTTCAGTTGTTTATGTTATTGTCAATCACCATCACGGTATTTCCAAATTATTTCTACTAAATTATCGCACAGTAATGATTAATCCACAATTTTGAACTCATTCTCTTTATATTACGTTTATAATTTTGATGTGAGGAAAATTTTCCATATTTGCATTCTTCAATATGGGGTGTGTTGCATTGTGAAATTCAATTGCTCTGTGCATATGATTACTTTGTTGATGGGATCACCGCGTTGATGGACTATGCAGAAAAAGATTGAAGAGCAGAAATATTGGTAAAAATATCTGAACTCACTGAATGAAATTAGAAGATAAAGTTATATATTGTGACGAGTGATTAGGAGTGGACATTCGAATGGACTTCACCATGAGATGCTATTTAATCTCGAAACAATATCAGTGAATGAAATTTATTATTTTGAAATCGTAAACCGAAAATTTCAAATGATCAATGAAATTCCCTAATGATGTATACTGTGGGAATAATCATCCTTCATACAATAGCCGAAATGAATTACGAATAGTGATTAAATTCATTGCGATTGGATAAATAAATCAGTGCATCGACCAAACAAAATTATCGTGCCATTTCTCCTTTTACGGCTAGTCGGGTTAGAGGAGAAGGCGCTTAACCCCTGAGATAATACGTCACGAGTATTTTGTATCTACCCCGATAGAGGCAGTGGTTGTGTCATGCGCACATAAGTATATATAGAATAGAAAGATGAAAATAGAAGAGTTAACGGTAAAAAAATGACCAGACGTGGACGAGACAGAACAAAAAGGACAGGCTGTGCTGTATAGCCATGTATGTTTAATACTCTTGACATCTGACGTTTTCTCACGTATATATGAAACGAGGTGACAATGAAAGGTTAAATCGATGGAGCACATTCGGAACGGACTATATTTACAAAAATGGAGAAATTTCGTTCAATTAATAGAATTCTCTTCTTGGTAGTCAACGACCACGCAAAAAAATTTTTCCACAGATATTATCGGTTTCGTTATTTCACATGATGGCAAAATAAGATATGATGATCTGTTATAACAAGTAGACAAGGATTACAAGTCCGTTAAATGAAAATAATGGTTCTCTCCTTACGCGAGGAATAGTAGCGATCGGCTGAATTTATCCGACTTTGCCCACAAATTTCGCAAGTTATAAAAATCCACCCGCACCTTCAACTTCTTCTTCCCTTACCGTTACGATATCTATATATCCTCATCGTTATATAATATGTGTGTGTGTGTGTGTGTGTGTGTGTGTGTGTGTGTGTGTGTGTGTGTGTGTGTGTGTGAGAGAGAGAGAGAATATGTGTGCTCTTTCCATTTTCCACGAAATCAGTTGGCGCTTGGCTGGATCTCCTGGGTGTATCCGTCCGAAAATCCTGCCGTCGACGACTCTGCTCTCGCCTCGTTGAACTATACTCTCTGCCGACGTCCAAACCATATATGAATAGAAAGAAAAAAAATCAGCTTCGCGTGTGAATATAATTCAACAAAAATATCATCACAGTACACAAATTCAGTTATAAAATAAAATGACAATCCTAACTTTGTGATTTCATCTGTTGAACGGTGAAGAGTATCGACATGATACTGTGTAATCAATTTTAGTCCAAAATGATTCAAATTTATGAGTATTCGCCAAGCATGATCGTATTAAAATAAAAAGATGCGTGACGACATTGTGGTATTACATGAGTTAACATTTTTACAAATTATACAGCATCTGTGAATAAATTTGTTTCCATACTGTTGGTACACCCGTCGTCAACAATTTATCTCAATTTGATTCTGTTATTATCATATCACTGGGGACAAAAAAAATTTTTTCCGATTTGTTGATAGATCACTGGGAATGCCGATGAATGTCCTCATTCACATGTCGTAATGACCACGAAATGCACAAAAAGTTCATGCAATTCACTATTTTGCCTTTCTATTTTGAATGTCGAAATTTGTCAAAGTTGCTGAAACAAACTTGCATTTTGATTTGTTGATAAAAACATAGAACCTTTATTGTGTATATCATCACAGTTTGACCACAATGATATTTTGGATACACAAATTTTATGTAAAGCATTTTAGTATTTATTTCTGTTGATATCATGAAAGATATTCTCGCACCCCATTACAATTTCCATTACAACGGACTGTAACAAAAATTAATCATAATTCAAAGTATAACATGCCAATTTTAATTTGACGTTTATGGAAAAATACTGCCAATAAATTCTAATGACCAATAAACAAATGTTGCGGAATGTCAGGAGAAAAATGAACATATAAATAAATAAAATGAATGAATAAAAACACGCAAACAATATAATATGTATAGAATAAAAGCAGTGACCGAATTTATATTGACACAAGAGGGAGAATATTGAGCGTGTATGCACTTGTGTACACATCAGTGGTGGTGAGTGTGAGGTCACATGACACGAGAGAGAGTACCGATAAATTTTGGGGAAAATGTGCAAAAGCATTGACGAGTGGATAGAACGAAGATGGAGTGAATGCAGATGAAGAGAGATGGACTCTATGTGGATATTTGAACGTTGTGTGCAGAGAAACAGCAGCACCAGTGCTCTTGTGCATTGACGAATAGGCGTTGGACATCCGTAACCCATAGACCTATCGATTTTCGTATATAGTTTGTGATAATAACGTATTTCATGGCTCGGAAATCGATCTGCTTGACATGATATCTATATTTAATATGGGAATTCAGCCGAACACTTGATGTCTCTTGTTCCCCACTCTATATACACTCTAGACTCTATGAACCATCATCGCCGTACATTGTATGCTAAACCAAACTCCATTCAAGCTCTTTCTCCTTTCGCAACACATCAGTTTAACATCAATATTCAAATTTATATCTTTTATTATGTTAATTATTTTTCTTTATAAAACATCCATTGTTTTCATCAAACATTTATAAATATTTCCAATTTTCGAGGAGAATATCGATTGTACTCGGTGAATAATATGACAAATTGCCAAAGCATGGAAACAATCGTTTTGAATAAGACTTCAGCTTCATTCCAGATATTCTTCATCGATTTCATTGATGTGGGACTTCTTGGAAGATATGTTCATTGAATGATTTGAATCTTTTCAACTAAACGAAAAACTCTATGACGTTTAATTCAGAAAATAGAACTAAAGATACTCGCAAATGGATGATTTCTTTATCCATTCATTCTTGAGAAATATCTAGAAAACAGTCGGGGGAAAATTATTATCAGTCCATAGCTGTGTAGGTCACGTTTTACCATTCTTCAATTGTGAATATTTGGATGGTTAATGATAGAATTTACATAATCAATCCAGCATTTGAATTTATGCTAAATGGTTCACGCTCAAAGCGCGTGTATACGGAAAAGCTTCAGAAATAAATGAAATAATATTCCCGTGCGGTAGTGTTACATTTCAAAAATCATTTTTTTGAATGTTAATCTTATAAATTGAATGTTGAATCTATGGAGGAAATTGAATCCATATTTCATTCAATTCAGATCATTTTCATCTTGTCCACTTGAATTCTTGTTCTAACAGGAATTTGCAAGAAAAATGTTAGAATTGAATTAAAAATGAATAAATATGCAGAGTTTATGAATAAATGCGGATATGTAAAAGGGGACTGTGCGTGATTGCGTGCATAATGTAATTATAAATGTATATGCATATGAATAATTTTGTTTGCGGGAAAAGAGAAAATGTTTTAAGCGAAGAGTTGCATGCACCACCCACAAGAGTAAAATATATTCGTTGGCTATTTACTCGGCATCAGGATTTTACTTGCAAGTTTAATTAATTCGACGTTGCTCGATGAAATTATGCAAGAATGAAAATTGTTGACGGTGTGGTTACATTTCTTGAATTTATACTACATTCGTATATACATATTAATCATTTCAAATATTTATATTCATTTGTTTTTGCTTCTATTTGTATTTCAGGAAGTAACAACTTGGAAACAAGATATGAAGAACTCGAGACACAGTAAATTCAGAAGTATGAAAGTAAGTATTGTAATTTATCATCCAATTCATTCTTTTCTTTCCCCATCATATATAAACTGGGTCGATAGTGAACAATGTTAATCACTTGTTTCGGAATCTTTACCCTAAGAAACAACACAGCACATTTTTCCATTTTCTCTTCCCCGTTGATTTTTACATAAATTGCGTTTATATCAAAAAGATAAGAATGATAACGAAGTAATTTCCGAGAACGAGATAAACGCATTCATCAGATATTCTCCTGTCGTCAACAATGAGAAGAAGCTGCAACCGGCTTTTGTTTCTCATGTCTCTCTCGGTCAAAGTAATATGGAAATATACAGCTTGCTTTTGTCTGCGCTCCTCTTCATCTTTTCCTTCCGCTTTTCGTGCCTCTCATTGTACCAATGCGTGATGATCCTCTCTGCACAGTCCCTCAGCTCAATTGTTTCCGTCTTTACTCAAATATCTCTGGATATTTCCTTCTCACATGCATGGAACGAGAAACTAAAATACCTTTGACGCGTTATTTCCGTTTGTCGCACTACTGAAAAGAAGTTTACATTGAATCATCAGCTTCTAGAGTCGAAGCTCACAGTTTTCACCGATTGTATCAACAATACCTCTCACTATTTTCATATTATCACGGTTATCTTTTGTCTCCATTTGCTATTGCTCGTACAATTACAATGAACCCTTAGTTACAACATTCAAACGTCTCGATAACGTTGGTGGGAATGATCGTGTCTCTTGAACAAAAATAATTAAATAAACGTCTCCTCTTCTGTCTCATTCTTCCCTCTCATGTCTTCAATCTCTCAAGAGCAAAATTCTTCATCCAGCATATTTGTAATGTTGCGTTTGCGCATCGAATAATCAAGCCACTTATTCACGTGCGATATACACACACCACTAGTCAACAGAGACATATATACACAAATGAAGATGAGTGGAGGAGGGAAATAATAATGAATAAATGAAAAAGGGAAACACTGGAATATATGCAGGTGAAAAGATAGTCTCCGTGCTTTTGAGTTTTTCCCCATTCAGCGAAGGGATATAATGATGCACCCACCGGAACAGAGACGAAAAGGACTTATGACCCCAACCAACGGAGTAGAATAATATATATGTGTTTTTATCTATATCCCTCTCATTCTCTCTCTTTCCCACTTATTCCCTCTGGAACATTCTCCATCCCCGCGACACGCTTGAAACATTTCTAAGGCAGTTCACCAACAAATATGATACATAAAAGCGCGAAACTTTTCTCTATGTTTCCTGGTACAAACATATACATTTTTTCCCTTCGCCTCCTCACTCTTCTTCGACATTATTTCACTCTACCGTTTTTTTTTTTTCGCTTTTTCGCTCTTTTTCAAAGAACCGTTTCTCTCATTTTTCACCCTCTTGTCTCGAGCAACCCCCATTCACGCGTATTCCCTCTGCACGCAATTCATACGCATACGTGTAGCGATTGTTAACAAAGAGAACGACGTCCTACGGAAGAGACAGAGTAACGAATGTATCGTGTCGCTTAATCATTTCCAACGAGAAAATGCATTTGTTTCAACATATTTCTGGTGAGGATAATGAATGTGATGATTCAGAGAAAGAACGAAACAGTCGATGTGTTATCCCGTGAAGAGTTCAAGAAAGAAACTCTTCGAAATAACAAACGAATGGAAGTTCGATTCGATATTGTACTCTCAGCAACTTGAGGAAATTGTGATTTGTTGACATGTTGTAGGGATACAATTGAAATATGAACAACAGAGTACCACAATTACATACATAGTGAGTCATATGAGAATCAAATATAACATAGATGAATACAGGAAACGCAACACTCCATTTTCTATCGAAAAAATTCAATTTATTGAAATTATATGAACCATGGAGAAATGAAGAAACAAGATTGAACTCATTGTCTAGGTGTTTTGCGAATCGCTGAATCCGAATTCATGAATTGTGAATACTACTATTACTCAAATGTAACAAATAAGTTCGATGAGGATGATTGTGCAAGTGTGATCGATAGAAAGTTGATACAATCAAGTAGACGTCCCATGCGAAGTTGTTTATCATCAGATTTGATAGTCATTGCGAATCAATAAACATTTGTTATAGTAATAGCGGGAAAAAATAATAACAAAACCTCAAGATTATCCGTTTAATAATTCTAAATTCAATGATCTATATCCATAATAATACTATATTTATGTTCAGATTGTATTCAACTGCTTCATCACGTTGTGCATCATTGATGATCACTCGTGCTAGAACACATTTCAATATAATTATCGTCGGTGAGTACAAACGCGTTATGATACTATAGATAGTTTGGATCCAATTCTGGTAAAGTCGTAGGAATTCGCGAGAGCGAAATGCATTTGTACTTTTGAGGTTTGTGTGTTTGTATCTGTGTGGGTGTCTATTCCAAGTAGTTCCAACGAAAATTCCACAAGTTATTAGATAGCATTACATTGCGGATGATGAGAAAATGAACGTTAGAACGCGCAAGAGAGACCCTACATAAGTGAAAGGAGGAGAAAAAGAGTAAAAACAGAAAAAGCTGTGAATGAAGTAACTTTCTACACTGTTGAAGCCTCATTATTTGAAGTTTCCTATTTTCGTTCATTGTCATTCAACTAATATCGAACAATACATCATTTCCATTTTATTTATTCTGCTCATATTCAGTTTATGACAAATGACGCTACCCACGATGCAAGTTTGCAACCCTCCAAAAATGTAGCACAGCTACATTATGTATGTTCACATCAGAAAATATATTATGGATCTGAGAGATGAGAACTCGAGTGGATTCAATTTCGAATTCTTATATCGAGACAAAATAGCAAGATGATTGCTTGGTGGATTTTACCTTGTTACAAAGTTGTTATCGATAGAATGGTCTCCTATAAAAAAAATTCATAGAGATTCGCAAGTCTTGTTATGTTATAATAAAAAGAAAATATTGACGAAATTTTTATGGAAAAGAGAATGGACGATGGTGAGAGATGCATAAAAGTATTGATGAACACATCCAGTCATTCGGTAAAAACGCAAAACTAGATGACGTTATTTTCTAAAATACGAATTTGGGTCACGGTTTGAATTGTTACAGAAAAAAAAGAGCGTTGAACAGAATATCATCACTTTTTGACGAGCTGAAACGAATGAGATTTCAGCTAGAAACACGCCAGTTTGTCTTGTTCCATCCCAAAAATTTTCACATTTTATTTCCCATCGGAATATTATCTGGTTCTACATTTTGATGTCGTTCACATGCACTTTTTTATACCAACATGGCAGTAGAACATACTAACTTAATAATCATTGTCTACTCAATGACGAATCAACAGAATAATACAACATCCGAATAAGAATTCATGACCTGAATTTATCACACTTATTTCCAATGTAAATTGCCTTGCACCGTTTTCCATTATGTTTCAATTCAATTTCTACTGAATTTCTTCATGTTCCGACCGGACTGTCTTAATATTCTCATTACTCCCGAGAACGTTCAAATGCTGACATAAAAGGAAGAAATATGAGTGAAAAATAATATACGAAACATCGAGAAAAGTGCCAGGGAAATGAGCTTTCATATTCCAAAATGATTTCGCTATATCAAAGTGTGTTAGTCCTCCAAATTGTATAAACAAACGAAAAAAATGAATGAAATCAAATCAAAAAGAATAAATCAGAGGAACAAAAACAACAAATCCATATTCGTAATGAAACATTCCAGACTTTCTATGTATTTTCATCGAAATAATGCGTGTATATATATATACGTACATATGATTTTTTCTCTTCGCCGTCGCATCCATATATAAGATGCAGTCGTAAATAGGGGATGCCTCAGTAATTCGGATTGGAATTGCACATTGCTGAGCGCCGGTCAAGCGTATTCTGACTCGCGCGCATTATATCGGTCTCTTTTATTTCATTCTATGTTGTTCGTCGTTGCCTCTCGTGTTCTGCTCCATTCCCCCAATATAGCTGCAACTCGCCTCATCCCGATCCGCTCCCTCTGCTACACAGTGTATACTGTCGAAGCATCCATTCCACATCCATTCGTCGAACTCGCCAATCCAGTTACTGTCCAGTTGACCGGTTTCACCTCTCTCCTTCTCTATCTTCCACCCTCTCCTTGCACTCGACTTCTCTCTATTTTCCTATATATATATTGATCTATCTATATATCCATCCATCTATCAACGTCTTCTAGAGCGTTGTATAATGCGCTGACGATATATTTTCCTTGGAGAAATTTGAAGGAGATAAAAATCAAGAGAACGAGAGAAAAAAAAACAATCAAGAGCAGTATTGAAAGAGTTGCAATGTGCTCTAGATTCATCCTCATGTCTACACATCTCATATAATTATGCCCGTTGCATATCACATCGTTCAATATCACTCAAATACATCTTGTTTTCAGTTTGAGTATAATCTTTCTGCTTAATTTTTCTTTTACGGTGAAACCTTTCATTACTCTTAACAGAATCAAAACTTTCTTCGAAACTTGAAGGTAATGAAAAATGTCATGTGCGAGTTTATATAGATAGAAGAAATTACTAAAAGATCTATTTTATTTTCCAACATGATAAGTTTCATTAATGATGGCAGATAATCATTTTTCACTTAATTGTTATTCGCGACGCATCATTTATCCTAATAATGTTGGAGAAAGAGTATCCATGCATTTCAAATAAGGAAAATTAAGAAAAAATTGATGGACTAGGCTAACGCGTGGGGAATGGACGGGAATTATTTCTACTCAACTTCACCCGTGAGATTGATGGATGTGGAGTATATATCACTTTAGTTTTATAAGATTTTCAATTCTGATAATGTATAAAATTGCATACTGATTCGAATCTCTTCATGCCGAGTATCCAATCGCGTAACATCATTTCGTAATTATTCTCTTGATTCTCCTCCCCGACTAAATCGAATTCAATAATCACAAGATTGAAAATGAAAAAATTCTTATAATTGTTCAAAAGCCATATTAATGCAAGTTGCGGCTTCAAACGATTGATCAATTTGATGAACTATCCATTATCACTAAGTAGAATGTGTGATATAATTACAATGTCCTCACTCAATATACAGGGGGTAACTGAGCAGTCTGATTTCAGAGACACCATTTAACGCACATCTATTCATCATCTTGATATTTATTCTTTTGTTCAGGCAATTATTAATGATGTTGATGAAAGGGAGGTGATATGTGACATTGAGGATACAGAAGGTAATAACTAGTCCAATAAAAGCCAAAAAAATGAGAAAGTGAGTAGATGTGATAGAGATCAATTTTGTTAATGCAACATCGAAATGAAATAGTGCGTGATGAAATTAAATTACGGTGGAAATTAATGGTATCATGTCTGGTTGGACGAGGATGGGTGAGATTGAGCGATTTAATTAGGGTTGAAAAACTAAAACAGCATGAAAGGTTATTTGCGTGTGTGTATGAGCTTTCATCCTGCTGAAACATAATGAAATTTCATTTCATTTTTCATTCCACACCGAAATTATTATCACAACATAAAAATGGTTTATTCAAACTCATTTGGTCGTTTTACGTCGCATAAATTAATTCACCAATATACAAAAAAACTATGTTCTTTTTTTTTCATTCTCGGCAAAAAATTATTTGACCGTTATATTTAATTATTTATAATAACGAAACATGAGAAGGCAAGATAACGAGAGTATCAACACAGTCAGCATGAAAAAAGTAATAGTGATAAAAAAATTCATAAAGATAGTGAATAATAAAATCACGTTCTCGTTATGTTCTTAAACTAATTAGCAATGAAGCATAGCACGGATAAGCAGTACACCCTCAAGTGGCTTCATTTAATTTTGCGATAGCATTAAATTTCTCGCGCGAAACAAAAAATTGAGGTCGCTGAATATATCTCAGACATTTTTCATCATATCATATTTTCTTACAGCACACTCGGAAAAATAACAGACAGATATCCATATGAACATGATCGCGAAACACCAATTTCAGCTTTTCGTTGCATTGGTTCATTTGACGGGATTCGGAGATGTAAATATAATAAAAATATCAGTAACGAGAAGATATATTTCGTCAGTGTATATATCATAACGAAAGATTGGATATACATCTCTGTATGTGTGTGCGCGCGCGCGCGTGTGTGTGTGTGTGTGTGTGTGTGTGTGTGTGTAGATTAAGAATTTATATCGTCATGTCTGAGATCGATGATGGGAATCGAAGTGGAAGAAGACCCGAAAGGGATGAAAGGACGCAATGAAAACTAATCTCGTAATCGAGGCAAGAAGCCAGGGCAAAGATCAAAGACTGCAAATTCCGAACGCGCGAGAATCAATGATAAAAGGGGGTGAGCGCTCGTCGAGAGAGATGGTGAGAGAAAAAGAGAGGAAGGGTGTACTTGCATCAAGTATATGAAATCGATTTCAACGCTTCTTTTTTCTTATGCACAGAATTCTTCTTCTTACTTCGTTCTTATCTTCTTCCTCCCTTCACTTTTTTTCCTTTATCGTCCTCTCGAGTCGCGCGAATTTTCGGATTAAATTCAATCAAACGAGATTCGAATATCATCCACCAATGCATTACGAAATTTCATGGATGTTAACGGACACTTCGTGCTCGAATGACGTGATCAACAATCTAGAATTGCTTTTCTACTCCGTATATATATATATAGTTACAAAGAAGAGTCTTTGGACTCTGTGGCAAAGGCGATACGGCTCTATGTCAAAAGCCAGTGTTCGTTGTTTATAGCGAATGTTACCGTTTTTAATAGTGATAATGGAATTATGTCTATGTAAATGATTTGGTAATTTTTTCCTTGAATATGTTGATGAAACAGGAAAGGAAAATGCGACACTGTCTACTAAATAGTTGCATCATTTGTTCTATCGCGTCAACCAGTCGGGTGAACACAACAGCTCGCTATTAAAAAATTCGATTCATGAAGAATGTCTCGTTGCTGAATTCCAAGCATTCCACATAAGATGCATTAAAAATCGGTCGAGTGTTGGCAAATGCGAGAAAATTCATCTATGAGTCGATGAAGTAATAGAAGTCTCGTCATAAACAACTCACAGAAAGTCCAATGGGATAATGAAATTCTTGAAACAAACGTTAGCCAACTTCGCATATAAAACGTGAAAAGAAATAGTTGCTACTCTTTTTAAAGGGTCATTCTTGCTTGACCTATTCTCCCAAGCATGAATACAAGCGGGAAGATAAATGGTGGTGGAAAATTTATGAACGAATCTTAAATCTATCATTTCATTTGTCCACTGATTTTAATTATTTGGGGAAAAAGATCTCAATATTTTATGTGAATGAAAAGAAAAAAAAAGAAAAAGCAATCATTATAATTGCAATAGGACAGGAATAATCTGACGTGTTTACGATAAAGTAATTGGATGATACGCTGGGGAGAGGGAAGTAATGTTAAAAACAGGGCATAGAGAAAAAATAACGATATGATATTGAGGGTGACACTTTTTGTTCTGTTTTTATCCATCTCTTCTGATTTCCCCGATCTTCCGGTTGGTGGTGGTGGTGCTACTGCTGGCAGTTTCGCTCCAACATATCGTTCTTCGTAAAGTTTTGACGAGGTGTCGGTTGGTCTTGTGGGAAATTACACGACGAGCTTTACGGATTACGCATATATATCCTACATATACATATATACACACGGCTTTTAACCTCACTCACATTCACCCCATTTTGAATTTGACCTGCACATCCAACCATATACGTATATGCTTGCGTATGTGTGCACACACACCACACACACTGCTATGTGATTAAAGGGTCAAGAATCGTTACTGGGACGTGGCAACAAACTACATCAATGTCACACGTTTATATTTCACACACGAGATTAAAGTTATCCCAGTTTGTAAATTTTAAACTATGGTGAAAAAAAAAGAATAAAAAAAATTTAGGTATTAACACAGAACCAAAACTATATATTAAATCACCAATGCGGAATTCTCGAATATATATTGGCCAATTAAAACTGTACACGATCTATATATGCATAAATATCCGTATAACGAGCTGTTAACGAATATGAATGAATGACAGTTGCAGGAGTTGGAAAATAAACAAGTTCAGTTTTCAATTTGATATCGTCCCGACTGTATTCACGTTTTCTACTGTGTATCATTATGAACTACCCATCAAAATGTAGTCATTTATTTTGGAGTGTTTGACTCAGTTGCAAATGAGAAAGTTTGAGGTCCTGTCAACATAATACTGATACTAATACTTCCCAACATTCTCTTCGTACAAATTCAGTGATAAGGAAATTCATTTATTGGTGAAGTATTGATAGTTATCTCCGTTACATTAACCGTCTCGTATATGCGACATCTACAAAATTTCCCTCTTCAATATATCCAAAATTTTGGAATTCAATGAAGATGAATACACAATCGTCCCTAAAACACTCACATTTATATCAGTACCTTCGGATAAAATCCATAAATCAATTCTCAATCAAGACAAATATGATTCCAAGCAAATCTCTTGACTCATCAAATCATTCATTATCGACAGATCGACCTCACCTCAAACTTTCAATATCCAAGTGTTTTTCATCATGAGCAGCGTCGACACATTCATGTACGTGCTTCATAAAGATAACGAGGTTATTTGATAAAAATCGCAATTGAAATATACAATCAATCAGAATAAACATCCCCCATCCTATAAACCCACTGACAACATCGCTGCAACCCCAACAGATATCGATCAAATATCCGACTATTCCAAAGTTTAGTTTCACCACTCAAACCAAATTAACATTTTCCGATTGAAAAATAAATTTCTGGTTAGTTGAAAGTATACATTTTCACGTACACATACATAGATATTGGTGTTCGTCATGAATGTGTATATGCTACACTACAAAGATACAGTGTGGATATAATGTACACGTAGACATATATATTTACGACACAAACGTGACTTTCGATTAGCTTCAAAACCCAATTCTATACATGACAAACAATTCCCACAACCACAAAACCCACCCTACAAACTTAACCCACCTCGTACGTATATATTCTTCAATGTGTGTGCGTGTGTGCGTGTGTGTCGTTGCGCCAATGGCTTTTACAAAACGTTTATCTATGCCCGTTACCGCGACGCGTTAATTTCAAACCGCCGTCGTGCGCACAGTCGACAGAGGGATGACAGTAGCGGGCGAGAGAACGTACACGTCACTCTATGTTCAACCCTGTATACCCATCGCATATACATCTATATCTATTGCTACAACTTCAACGTTACGAGCATGAGAAATAGAAGCACTGTCGTATATACGTAATCAATTTAGTTTGCGTTAATTTTCAACCGCACATTATTCATCGCCATTTTTCTTTTAAATTCGTCAGTTCACTTGTTATCACAAAAGGTTTCTTAATCATTCTTTTGCCTACATATTTTATGGTATTCTTTCAAAGTATAGATGTCTTCGTCTATGTTGAAGTTGCTTTATGAGTAATTACTGCCCTTTTGTGCTCTATTTTTCGTTCACATCCTTTATAAACATACACCAACATCCTGATAGAAGCCAACAACACTCTATGGAACCAACATGCACTCAACTACTTAATAATGCACCATCATATAGGCAACCCGCCACTATACACCCATTACGCTTCTGTGCACGTTTCACCTTTACGCGCGAGTCTACTGATGCAATGAATTTATATATATAAATATGTATATAACTATACGAGTTACAACATTGGATATAACGTGTACGTATAACGCATAACGCATGATATATCAAGGCGTTGGTTTTGGGTTATGATGCGAAATTCACAGATATGAGAATGGAAATGGAGTTGGCTTGAGAATGCGCCACAATCTAATGAGTTAGTTATTCTCCACTCACATGTGTTCTCTTCATGTTCATGCTCTTGTTTCTGTTATGATGAAACGAGGTCTGCAGAGAACGACAGAACGAAAAATCAGCTTGTACGAATGTGAGTTTTCATACTGAGAAAATATTCAATACCGTATGGATCTATCCATTTTTCCGCGTTATTCATTCGATGAATATTCATTAGCCCGGGATGTTCAAGCACAAAGAATGTGGTAGTAGAATATTTGATGTTTCAAAGAAAGGTTTTTATTCTTTTTTCAGTTTTATGATTTACATGATATCAAACGTAGTCCTGTGCAAACGAATTATTTAAACAGAGTTTGATAGGAGAATGATGAAGTATTAGAGAATCACTTAAGGTTGTTGAACAATTTGTATAGATATGAGTACAAAGTTCTTGCTTCCCTTATCCGATTATTTCTATTCGCTTTGTATTATGTTTCTTTCGTATGATAACATCACAAAAATTAACGTTTGAAAAGGGTGGTAGTCTGGTTTGTTGGATCTACATGTATCGGAATACAAGAGATAAATTCAAAAATGAAACATTTTATAGCCGTCTTGGATGATAGTTTTTCATATAAGAAAGTGGAGGAAGTAAAATTCAGTGAGGTGAAGGAGTTTTCATTGGAATATTTTTTTTCCATTATTTTCACTAAGTATTCCAGGATGTATGAGGGAAATTGGTGATTGGTATATATCCATCGAGAAAATATATGGCAGGAGAAATTGTGGAAAGCACACGGAATATCTAGAAAATGGTAAATGCCTGGAAACGGGGGAATAAGTTTGCCTCTCGTCGTTGTCGTAGAATGTTCTATATTGCCGCATGTATACAACGTTCATTCTCTTTCTCTTTCCAAGTTCGCTTTGTGTGTTTGCCTCCAGCTACTGCTGCGACTCTTCCTCAGATGGGTAAATATAGGGTCTGCAGATTATCGTATGTATCGCAAAAGCGACGTTCTATCAACTCGGAAAGTTAAACACACGAATAAATTGTGCAGTCTCAACGGCGAGATGCGCGTTCGTTCACGTTTTCGTTTGCTCGCTTCCTCACGTGCCTCCGCGAACTTTTCCGCCACTTCTTCCCGTGTATTTATCTGACATATAAACAAGGGGAAGAATAATAAGAGGGAAAAATAAAGTGAACGAGGGAAAGCAGATGAAAAATAAATAGTTGAAATTTATAATGAATGAATAACATTCATGATCATTTTGTAAATTCCTTTCGTGTCCAATTGACGAATATACGATATTTATATTTAGAATATGCGAGGAATAAAAATGAATGTTTCCAGGCCATATTCATTCTGAAATTCTCTCCTCCGATATATTATAAAACCATATTATTGAGTGATATTTGAACTGAAATATCAATGAAAATTTCGATGGGACTAATGAAAACGAGTGTGAATGCAACTTAATACAGTTGCACATTGAGAGGTATGAAGAAATATCTCAGAAACTTTCAGAATCGTTGAGTAAGGTTTTGATATATCTGAACGGAAGATCAGAGATGGGAGAGAATTTTACTCCAATTAGATTCATTGGAATAGAAGGGATAATAACAAGATACATTGTCAAGATGTGAATGTCTGTAGAATTCCTAAACTCATTGAATGTAGTTTCAATATATGTCTTCTTATTCTTGGATATTTTCAAGAGCTGAATGACTAAATTCGAGCTCGATTTGTTAATTTACCTGAACACCCACACATGGATTTCAATCCATTATACAAAGTAAAAATGTTGGGGCTTCTGTTGCTCGAGATTTTCTAGAAACTTTCTATGCACATTCCAAGTTTCTAACACAACATTCGTACAGAATTGAGTCATTTGCTATAAATATTGAGAGACAAATTCATAGCTCATACAATTCATGAGTTTCGTCTAATTCAGTAGCAATCACGCGATATTTCTTTTTCTTCCAAGTTAAATGAGTGGGTGATAATTCGTCGGTATCATGTAAAGTCTATTTTTGAATCATTTTGATTTTTCAATTAATCATCCGATAGACAATACACAACTTCCCAGGGAGTCTCCTGCTGTCAGAAAGTGGAAAACAAATCAGTCGATTCATATTAACAAGGTTGTGCCAAAGTTCGTTGAGGTCTCGCGAGCGTTGAACAAAACAGAGCTATATATGTAAATGCAAATAATGCTCAAGTTTATGTAAATGAGTTGCCACCAAAGTCCAAAGGACATACTTAAGAGAGAATAGAATAGAAGGAGAAAAAGACGGACAAAAAGACTAAGAAGAATATGGCCGTGGGCCAAAAAGGCGCTCGCGCGCGTTACGCCTTCGACAATGAGAATACGAGAAATGAGGGTCGTGCCCAAATGAATATTTAACTCCGTTATATTTCATCCGGGCCAAGTTCACTATACAGATGAGCTCCGCCTTTTCTCTGTGCTTTATTCCCAGACGCTACCAAATTCACTTCACTTAGAAAACATTTTTTTTATCATACTACATCAAAAATTAATGAAAAACAAATTTTATTGTATGGAACGTGGAAGGTAAAGAGTGAAAAAAAATGAAAAGTTTGCATTCTCTTTCACCATCCCCCTCTTTCGGTGAATGCAATCAGAGTCATGTTTTATTTCTTCTTTTTCAACTACGATCAGAGTGCACTGTGATTATTTCGTTTTCACTTACAGAACATTCCGACGTCCATGATATTTCATTCTAATTCTACAATATTTGCACTAATATTACAGCTTCGTTTGTGTGTTATGCAAATTTTTGTTACGTCATTGTTCTATCAAGGGATTAAAGTTTCTCCGTGGGTAGAAAAAAAGAGGCGCAAACTCGTGGTCTTTCTGAGTATCACGCCAAAGCTTCTGGAGAGCATGATTTCATACATGTGATAAAATTAAAATGAATACCATCCGGCAGATTAATTTTCCACTCGCTTGGTATTTTGTCCAAGTGCTCTGAAGTTTTTTGATAAAAATCGAACATAATCCTTTTGTTTCTATGTTCTATGAAGAATATATGTATGTATTCGGAAATCTCTTGGACTAACAAAAATATTTATGCATGGCTGCATGAAAATTGTGGAAAAATTATGACAGTATGAAGAATACACGTCCCGTAATATTTTTTAAGAATATAGAAGATTATTTATTGGATGAACCACTGAAAATCTATTGTTCCTAATTAATACAATTTCACAAAGTTCACCTATGTTTAGTTTAATTTTAAAAAACGAAGTTATGTCGACATTCGATGAACATTTTTCACAAATTGAATATATATTTGCAACACTCCATGCGCCCATCAATGTTGTGCTGTTGATGCATCTATTAAAATATCATGATTACTGAAATATCGTCGAAAGCTATGACAATTTTGAAACATATGCAAAAGTTTTTTCCATTTTTCATCGGTGTGATAAATTGGTGAAGTAAAAATCTTGAACTCTACTATGGGAAATTGTGATTATTATAGATGAATTATTTAGCTGTTTGTTACTAATGAATTTTTGTCGAACAGAATGTGTTCATCAATTTTTCATTTTCGTTATAAAACCATATTGTGCATCGATAATATTCATCAATATCCAATTAACTTTGAATCAGCTGTTGAATGTATGACAATTATGTTTGTTACGAAATTATTGGAAACATTCCTTCCTCCTTGTAGTTGGATAAATGAGATTTTTTTGAAAAGAAATGATTAATAAACGAAGGTTCAAATATGTCAAATGGCATTCAGATACGTCCAATTAACATCATTTTTAACATGTCATGGGCATTCACTTTATTCGCGAATGGCCCTTCCTAACATCCGCATAATTTTGCATTGTCCCCCATCATCATTGCATTGATTGTTATCCTAGTTATTACATACTCATCGCGAGCATCCCAATAAACTGGGGAGAAATCTACAGGAATACAAAAAACACCACAGTCATCATCTTCCCGTCTGGAAGGAAAAAAAAATGAAATATAAGTTGGAAGTGCATTCGAGAGATAAAAAGTTGCAGCGAGAACAAAAGATTCGAAATGAGAATACAGAAAAGAAGTTGGTTATGCCGAACAATTTGGGCGATCGTCCTCTTTCTCTGCTTACCTTACTGTAAACAGGGATATATCTATATATTTTCGCTCGATTCACCTCCTGGCAGCTCACTCAGCCTCTATATCTATGTCTCAAGCGTCCAAGTGGCTCTTTTTCCACACGGTACCCGGAAATTGGAATCTTAAATCGATCCCAATCTTCTTTATTGTCGTTGAAACCAACGATCACTGAGAATTTGAACCTCTTTTCTCGTTGATACCTTCTTTCCTACCCTTCTGCCTTCTTTTAAGTATATACTCTAGTTCAACGCCATATCCACATACTTTATACCTATACATCTCTACACATATACATATACCAACACAATTGCGCGTTCTAACTCGTCGCAAAAGCGTTTGTGCTGTGCACACTGATGGCACGTGTGGGGGTGAGTGTGCTTTGTGGCAGTTTCCGTCCAAAGCTATGGTCGCTTTTCTCATGACTCTTGCGTTCCATTGAATTTTACGATGTGGATGCAGCTTCAAACACTAACGTTGTATGTCGAAGCTTCTCTTATGGCGAACGTGTAGCTTTCTCTCTTTCCTTCTCCCTCTGTCTCTCTCTCCTTCCCTCTTCAGTGATGCTATGCCTTTCTGCGCTGAGTTAAAGTGTACGATTAATATAGAGCTGGAATTTTGGGTGGAATTTAGCAGCAACCAAAACTCGATACCCTCAGTATATGCACACTCTCTCTTGCTTCTTCTCTTTATATTCCTTGTATTCTATCGGTTCGTCTTTGGCGCCTCTGTGACCTGCCTTTGCGCATCAGGCGCACACAACCCGCCTTCGAAGCATCTACACAAATTATATACACACATATATATTATTTCTGTATATACGCGAGCTATTCCATACTCTACTTTATATTTTACTGATAGAATATATTGAAACACTGCGGATTTTTCTTCATGTTTTTGCGATGCGCTTCTTTTGATGAGAACGAAGCTTTGAGCCTTCAGTTAAATATTTCGGAAGAATCGTGTGGATGTATCCGATCATTCACATAAGTTTGGACTGTTACGGTCATATTCCGATTAATTTACAGATGAATTTTGTTCAGTCTTATGAAAAATAATCACTGCCTGAAGTTACATTGTCATAATGGTTGGTAAAAATAAGAACCGACGCATACTCATGTTGGATCAAGGTAATCGGGTCACCAATATTACAATGTTTAACTTCCATTCAAATATTTCAATCCACGATTTCTCTTGACTCCAGCATCACTCGAACGAGTCGATTCCACACATGGGTCATGAAATTTTCCGCATAATTCCATTCACATGTCATATTTTTGTATTCTCTCTCTTTTATTTAACCGAAGTCTTCTCTCACAGTATTCACCACTTGAAGGGAACTGTACGAGAAGGAAATGCTCTATGAAAGCGGAAAAAAATGATGTTGGGTAATATTTCGTGATAATACTCCAGAAGAATAAGCCGAAGAGCTAGTGGAAGAAAAAAAGAATCCTCTATCAATCCTCTCGTGTGTTCACTGACGCGAGATCTACACCGTTCTATCGTAAATACTGAGAGAAAAAGTAAAAAAAAAAGAACCAAAAAAATATAACAAAAAGGAGAGTAAACGAAGCGCTTCCCCGGCATCTGCGTTTAACTAGGATATTCGAAAAACCCAACACTCATCGCCAACATTTTTTTTTTATTTTTTCGCCATCGTGATCGATAGCTATCCTCGTGTTCCAACGTTTTTTTTTCTTTCTTTTCAGTCCGCGAAACTTTGTGAGATCGTCAAGCAAAAAAAAAGATAGAGTGAAAAGAAAAAAAGGGAACAGTGTGGTAAAATAGGAAAAGGGATAGATAAAGACGGCGGAAATGAAAAACAAAAGTAGTTGAAAAATACTCATCTGTGGAGATGAAACAAAGAACATATACGGCCTTTTTTTTCCTTCCGTAAATATGTCTATACACATTTTTTTATACCTGGACAATAAGTATAAAACACAAAAATAAAACTCGTGCTATGGTATGTGAATAAATGTGTGGATGCGCGCAAGTGTATGTGTCAAATGAACAGAGCGAAAAAGAGTGACGATGAAGCATTCTCGAGTGATAGTCATTCGATGTGTTGGAGTATACAACATATATACAAGTTTTGTCCCAACGAAGCCCAACTAGCATACATATTGTAAACGTGCAGAAAATTGTGCCCTCATTACAGTTCTCTTCTTACACGTACAGTTTCCTCTGTACAACACATGAGAAATTGCACGATAAATTCACCTATCTCACACTCTTATACACGTCCTTCAACTTCAACGCCAATATCTCTAATGTCGAAAAGGAAAATGCCGTAGCTGTGTAAATGTAAAAGATAAAAACCCCTGTTTCCCCGAGTGCAACATATATTTTATCCGTGTTACGTTGAAGTAATTGGCTCGTTATTTGTCGCTCGAAAAAATATTCAACAGGTTTTCAACCCTTAATTGTAACGGTAGGAGTGAATAAATTATCATGACAACTAAACACTCTGTTGTATATGAGAGGACCATTCACGATGTCCACTTGAGATGTTGGTCAATGGAAGCTCGTTAAGAAGAGTCCTGCCAATTAATCATTAAATCAAAAATCGAAAAAAACAATATTTTTCGAGAGCGTTAGGTCACTGTTGCGTTTCTCCGCTTGATTCCCAAACGATGTTATCAACAATAATAATACTTTACTGTGCTCAAACTTCAAGTAAAAAATTCTCATTCCTCATGGAATGAGATGATGATAAATTCTATGAGTTGTCAAGTTATTTGTGCTTCATCTGAACATGGCTGAAATATCGATTCCGAAATGGGGGTGAGAAAAAACCAATGCAACTCAAATGCCACCGATTGATTAACAGGTTAACCTCCAATTGCGGCCATTCGGGATTTCATTCGTCGCAAAATTGATTTCGACCACAATCAAGAACATTTTCAAATCTAATCAACCCACCCCAAGCATTGGCAAACAGATTCGTCGAAAAATCTGTTTAGCTTCAAACAAGATGAACAAAAACGTTGAAATGCGATGTTGCTTGATCGAAAAACTGAACGGAGTGGAGTAATACCTGACATTTGATTGTTCACCTTCATAAAGTATACTCGAAATGCTTTTCCATATCTGCCACTTCAGTGGGATATCGATCTGAACTTGTTGAAATAATTTCAATGATCAGGTTATGAATTCCAACGAAGGGGATAAATTAACTGGATTTATGAATTCAATCAAAAAATAAGTGAGAACCTCAGATGAAAATCACATTGACCAAAAATAAAAGACTACATAGTATGAGTGTGGATGAATCCCAGATGCAACCGAAATTCCATGGAGAATTAGTAAAACATTATTGTTCACGCTGTGACTCATATTAAAAATATTTAATTTAAACAGATATGATGAAACAGGGAAAAGCGGCTTTGATAGAACACAAGATGAAACAAAGTCGAGATTTACGCATTCCCAAAGGTCTCATCCTGATAGCTTCTAGCGACTTTTCTAACCGCAATCTACCACCATTCCCATCACCCTCTGGCGCCCAGGCATCGTCCGAAGCAGAAAGACCTCGTGATTACGTAGACCATAGCAGTGGTGAGCATGAGGTGCTGTACGTGCCGGCGCATAAAACATTTCCTGCCTCGCATAAATTAAACCGAATTTCCCGACGGATTTCCGTTGCGCGCTTGCGCACACACGTTACTTTTTTTGACAAACTGGAAGTATAGAATTATATAACAATGAAAACAATGTTTCTATATATTCACGATGTATTCCATATGAATGTCAATAATATATGAAACATTCTCGAACTATTTTGGGTTTAGAAAACTAGAAAATAATTCAAAATGAAAAGAAGATAATATTCATGAGCGGACATTCACAAACGTCAGCAAACGTCACCAATGAATAATTCTTTGTAGTTGACGACGAAGAATTCTGAATTTTTGTGCACACATTGAACACGTGATAATACAATTATTATCAAAATTTGAAGTTCATTGATCGTCTCAATTAAAAAGTTGATCATTAACATGGAATGTGTAGACCCACCTCAGTTTTGCACCGGTTTCATATAGTTATGAAGAAGAAACTATCGTTCAGTATCTGATAAAAAACTAACGTCACTTAATGTTCCTATTTTGAATTTCTTGAAAAAAAAAAAAATATTGACAGTTTCATTGTCAGTCAATAATGAATTGAAGTTCGACAATTTATGAAAAAGTATACACACTAGCGAGGTGGACGGAAACAACTTGGCAACGCTGTACTCGAGTATAGATATGATTCTCCCGGTGAATTCAAATGGGCAGGTAAAGAGAAATTTTATTCAATGATTGGTGGAACCTAAGCAACGTTGGCGGATCGCGATTTATCAGAATGTTTAGAAGTATTGGTGTATGCATACACATGAGAACTGTGTGGGTAACGGCTCTGAGGGTACAGTCTCATATTTAAATTATGACACATTTTGCTATAAGGTCGTGTACTCTCACCGCGCGCACAATCCAAGACTTCCTGACAATATTGTATCACGACAACTATCTTGAGAACGTCGTTGTGAATTCAGGAATATGCGTAAGAAAAAAAAATGTCAATACCATATGACGAAAAACGTGAGGAACCTTCTGTGAATTCGATACACCAGAGAAACTTTTCAAATAAATGGAATCACACGGAATAACACAACCAAAGAAATTGCTCTAAATGACGAACAAATATCGAGAATAAAATAGCCGGAAAATTGAAAGAATTTAGTCCTATTAATTATTATTGTATAGTATTTTATTCAGTTCATCACAAGCGCAATATACAGTCATACTTGTACACGAAAAGATTGTATAAAACATATACAAATTCCTAGGGAAATTAATCCGATCGTGATGATTTATCCGAGTTTTTTCTCGTTTCCCTTTCTTTCTTCACCCTCTTTCCTTTTCACTTCCAGCACTCTCGTCCACCAATGTCTAAGCTTCTTTTCGACATGCCTGCGATTTACCTTCGATTTCCCTTTGACTCTCAACAAAGGGATGACTTACAATTACTTCCAATTCTCATTCCACATTGGCGCACACTTCCCCGTCTATTCAAACTCATTCCTCTATCCCTAACCCATACACTCGCCCAAACAACCTCCCGACAATCCATCGAACAACCCTCGCTAGACACCAAACCCACTGCCTAGGAACTTCACTCTGCGGCCTTACTACCGGTAATCCGATTTTCCAATCCCCGCGACACCCTTATCTTCAGTAATCTTCCTTCTTTGGTTAATTTTTCCCTCTCCCTTTTTTTCACTTCCTCTGAACTTTTGCGGCTGCGCTCGGATTCGTGATTAACCGAGTGAAGAAAAAGATGCGAAAGACTGAACGGGAAAGAGAAGGAAAACAAATAACCATGGAGACCACAAGTTCCCAACTGGTAGCGAAGATTTATCGAATTTTCACCTATAAAAAATTGCGATAGGATTTGCATTGGTAGTGCACATCACTCTAGGGAGATCGAGTGATGATGGGAGACAATGGCTTCAACTATCGCGTCATTGGAGAATGCCGAGGGGCCGCACGATACGACCAACACTTGAACAATCTACCTGTATAGCGAATACTGGTTGAACGTTGTAACTATGTAGGAAAATGTTATAGAAGGGAACTCGCAACTTTATCTCATCCTGAATCCATACATATATACTGAGGACGATCGATAAATCATTCAATTCTATTAAGTCCAAATTTCATCGCGACAGTCCGATCGAGATCACAACGCAACGAACAAAATCCAAATTGATTTCAGTCCAAGTTCCAATTACAAAGTTTATTGGAACAATTACACCAAATGGAAGTGATGGAAAATGAGGGTGAACAAGAGGAATAAAAGTAGAGAAGAATCTGTCTCAAGCGCATTATTTATCTTTTTGTTGTTAATCATATGAATATTATCTGTGTTTCATAGCGTACTTCAAGACTCTGTGTTCTATCAAGCGTACTTACACATTATCCAGTGATTTATGAACGCCAATTTTGATATTGATATAGTGAAGTAAAATACTTTTATTACGGTAATTTGCTATTTTACCAGGTAACTGGACAAATAGATCGTGTATTTATCCCATTGTAATGTTAGGTGATGACGGTCGTTCATTTCTCTACCGAATGTCTGTGCCATATACACTGCGTCTTTCTTCATTTTCTTTCCTTATTAAATGCGTGAAACAATATTTTGGCATTGTTATTATCATAGTTATCATTTTGTACGTGTATTTTAATCATTTCGGTCATGGATAAGAATACAAAATCTGTTCAAACATGGAATGCAAACAAGTATTTCTGTAACTTATAATGAATAAGATAAAGTATACATATATCCGTAGTACAATGGCAATAGCTGATATATAACTATGCTCTGTTGGATTATCGCAAGTACTGAAGATCCAAAATGAAAAATCGTCAATGCGTATTCGGCCAATGTCTCCGAAGCGCCAATCCAAAAATAGAAACTTCGCGACATGAAGTTTCAAGCGACGTGGCATAACGTAGTTCGCAGAAATTTATCACGGATTATTCAACGTTGCATGATATGCTTAAGCATAATCGAATTGTTTCAAGACACTTCATTCCCATCTTCAAGAACGTAATTACTTGTCGTGCACTCAAGGACAGCACTTTTTCTCAATGAGACATGGAAGATAAAAGTTTCAAAGTGTTTAAAAAATGCCCAATGATTAAAACACCTATGAGAATATCATGCTTGATTATCACTAAAAATAGAACAAACATACAGAACATTGATTCAAATACTGATTAATGCAAGAAGATACGACCACGGATTTCATTATAATGACACGATTTCATTAGGAATTCCACGATTCAGAATTGGTATAAAATTCTATCAAATTTCCCAGCAAAGAAAATTCATTACAGTGATATGAATAATACACATTTGAAATATATCACCACATTCCATCGTTGTAAATACATGAAACTCTGTCGTCAATCGCTCTGTATACATGATTTTTCATATGACGTGGGGGAGACTCGTCAAGATGGAGAATGAAACCTCCACAATAAAATGTTTCATTGGTCAGTAAATTGGACCTCGTGGTTATCATAATCATATTCTCCTCTATATTGGGAGTTATGAACATCGATTTTACGAGGTATTGTGTGATCACGTAGTGAGTGTATCAAATATGATCACCTTCATAATAGAGCAGATAGTTCTAAATTGTATTCATAATCGTCAAACATCAATCAAAATAACGTCACATTCATGTTGAAATATTCCTGCAACGCAGATAGAAATGAAAATAACAAACATTTAAACATAAAAATAAAAAATGTTAACATCACAGTTTCATATGGAAAAAGTGACTGTGACATAATGCAATAAGTTATAACTACGAAATAAATCACGCGAGGGAGAAAGAGCAAAAGCCAAGTCACGAGAACTTTGGTGCGATATAGAGAGATTGTCATCGGAACGAATTATTTCTGTATGTATATATAATATATGTGCGTGTATTTGTAGAACGCATGACATTATCCTTACAAGCATGATTAGTGGTCGCGATACCAACCACGACGTCTAATGTATATGCTGTGTGTGCGCGCGTTATCTACATATGCCACACGCGCATAATACTGTACACTCTGTGGATACAGGGATATACACTCACCGCCCTCTCTCGTCACGAGAGACAAAAGGTCTTTGTCACGGTCAATGCACTATAGACGCGCCCTTTAGCGTGTTTAACTGACATATCGTATGAATACTCACTCAATATAATGAACACGAATAAATAAACAAACAGCGATACATGAGAATACCAACTTGTAGTCTGACATCATTGTGAAGAAAAATGACGAAGAAATCATGGTTTAAATAAATTTTTTACCAACATATCATCTTCTGTACATATAAAAAAAACATCATGCAGTCGACACATATTGTTTTCTATACTTTGATATGAGAATCCTATACCATCTATTTTTAGCGACAACTGTTTCCAGGTCGCCAAAAATATGTGTTGGATGCTTAGGACAATTCACATGTTGAGCAAGTATTCTTTTCGTGTGTATGGAAGCAGTAGAGGGAAGTCAGAGGTGAGGAGGGTGAAAGAAAGGAGAGTGGCTGACAAGGGAGGGAGGAAGACAGAAAGTCTGCTTGACTTTCAATAAATAATGTCACGGTATGTCACATGACTGGGACTCATTAAATCGTCGCTGAATCAGGACGAACGTCCGTATCTCTTCGTATAATACAAATGTAATGTGAAATGAGTAATGGAGTCTGACTCGAAGTACACATATGTGTGTGTGTGTATGTTTGCATAGCGACGAAACATATATGGTATGCAGGTATAGAATTGATGCTGTGCGATCTCATCATGAACAAGTTGGATATTACTTGTGAATTGCATGTGTATGCTTTGCGTGTGCCTATCATTGTTTCATACACTCTTCTCTCGCCTGCATTCGTAATAATCCCTTCGTAATGATGTGCTGTTTTTAGCACATAATATCAGTTCGCAACTCTGACTTTTGTGCCATTTCATCTCATTCATGAAGTTGCCTATCTTTCATATCCGTCTGCCATGAAATTTAATTAATAATACTGACAATCACAGAGCCACTCTTGATATCTTCATAATTTATATGAATTACATTTCAATTATCTGATAGAGATTTGATCAGATATTTCCGTCAATTAAGTTGATGTATAAAGTGTCACTGATGCTAATTCATTTTATTCATTTATGATTACAGACGTCGAGGAAATTAGGGATTTGTTGGAAGATGGTGTTCACCGTTACCATAAGTCTGATCACAATCGTGGAATCTGCATTTTGTCCGAATGGATGCACTTGTGACGACGAAGCACTGGTTGTGTCATGCGTTGGTGTGAATCTCGATGTTATACCAATTGCATTGAATCCATCAACACAACGAATTGTATTGAAAGAGAGTCGAATACGTATGGTGGACGCGGCAGCTTTTCAATTTTATGGTGATTTGAAAAATGTTGATCTTTCGAGCAATCATTTATTCACAGTGCCAGATGGAAGTTTCGCCGCGCAGAAAAATCTCGTTGAACTTCACTTGAAACACAATAAAATATCAACATTGACTGAGAAAACATTTCTCGGTCTGATATCGTTGACTGTGTTGAATTTCCGTGATAATTATTTGGAAACATTGTCCAACGGTTTGTTCACATCGTTGACGAAATTGGAAGAATTAGACTTGGGACAAAATCGGATATCTAAAGTCGAGCCCGGTGCATTCGCCAAATTAACTGCACTGCGTGTTTTGTATCTCGACGATAATCAATTGATAGCGATACCATCACCGGCATTGGTATCATTAAATGCGTTGGCGGAACTTCATATTGGATTAAATGTATTCTGGTCACTGCCCGATGATGCATTTAAAGGTCTCGAACGCCTCGCTGTGCTTGATGTTGAGGATGCACGACTTGACAACATCAGTGACGGTGCATTTAAAGGTTTAAATGCATTGCGGTCACTTAAATTGAGTGGGAACTCTCTGAGACAAGTTCCAACTAAACAACTGGCAATTCTCACCCGTTTAGAAGAACTTATACTCGGGCAAAATGCTTTCACCACTTTGAGATCAAGCGCTTTCCAAGGGTTATCCAATTTGAAAAAACTCGATATCTCGGGTGCTAAATTGCTCACAACAATCGCGCGCGGAACATTCTCTGACAACACAAATCTTGAAACACTTATTCTTAAAAGCAATCGAAAACTCACAACGTTAGAGGATGGTGCTTTGGCTGGATTACCAAATCTCCGTCATTTAATATTACGTGACAACGCATTCACAAGCTTCTCCGAGTCGTTGGTAGCTTGGCGTGAATTACGAAGATTGGATCTGAGTAAAAACCCAATCATATGTGACTGCAATATTTTGTGGTTGTCTGAGGTACTGGTACCTCGAAATTCCAGTCCAGTCATCTGCGCGGAGCCACCGGAATCGCGTGGGAAATCATTGCGTGGAATGGCACCAGATGAACTGGGATGCGCGTTCTCTGATCCGCGAAAGCAAGCGCTGTTAGCAACATTGTGTGCAGCTGGTCTCGCTCTATTCACCGGTCTAGCATTAATTCTGTACTATCGATGCCGAAAACGTGTTCGTGATGCATTAAAAGATTACAAATGGAAAAACCGTCCGCTCTCACGTAAAGAACACGAATATCAAAAAACATTTTCCGACGAAGAATATATGGTTAGAGCCCATGGACATCCTCATCATCAACAATCACAACAGTCACAGCAACATCATCTGCATCATCAACAGCAGCCACCATCACAGCCTCATCATAATCATCATCATCAAATAAACCAAATACACAATCAACAATTCCAACAATTGCAACAACACTTACACAATTCCCAAATAACAGCAGGTATAAAACCTATACCAGTAACGGAACTGTAGCTAGAACTTCGGGCAGCGAGCCCCGGCAATGGTGGAGTTTGGTTTTTGCCGCACGGTGGAACAACTCCTGCCGATGGTTTCACATATATCGATGGCGAAACTGTACGACAGATGCGTCGTCCGGGCACGCTGCCCACTTCTTCATCCACGATGAGTAAACGTTCTGGTAATGTCGGCAGTGGTGTTGGTGTAAGTGGTAATTGTGTTAGTGGCGTTGAAGGGGGACTATTTTGTTCGAATTCGGGAAGCAATGACGTCAATGATATTCACATTAATTCAATTAATACTAACGGCACCAGAATCCATCATGCTAATCATTCGTTACGTAGAAATCAAGCGCCAGCTTTGCCAGCTCGTGCCGAATCATGTGGTGCCAAAGGAGGAATTAGTGGCGGTGTTGATATCGGCAACAGCATAGAAAGTCAAACTCCAGTGCAAAAACACTCACCCACGTGTTCACAATCGACTTATCCAACTCTGCCAATAAATGGTAATATATCGCATCACTATCATCATTATCGTGAACGTGAGAAGTCGAGAGAACGTGGTAGTATTTCGAGAGAGCGTGAACCACCCGCTGTACCACATCGTAATGAAAAGCAACATTCCATGGAGCTCCAAGTACATAATAATGATGTAATCGATAATTACAGATCATAAGAAATGCCATGATGAATTTTTGCTGCCCACTAAAATGCGCCCAAATACATCAACAGTAAAAAACGACGAAAATTGCGCTTATTTGTGAATCAAATGAAGACTGATGAAATAATTATCAATGAAGTGAAATGCTGATTTGACTCTGCGCTCATGGAAACTCTCTCGTTATATCATACGTAGGTGAAAAGAACAGGTTTCCAGTAGGCCAAATTGTGAGAGAGGAAGAGCCGTGGATGCGTGGTAAAATAGTATTCCGTTTGAATTTCAGGTGAAATAACGATTTATCCTGAATTAGCGCTCGAATTAATTCGAAACGAACAAAAACTACAGCACAAAACAATGAAACGATGGGAAATTTCACGGAAGATTTTGAGCAAAGACTGAAGTGACAGACAATTGTTGCCATATATATATGCACGTGTTTTATGAGTGTTTCGGTGGATGGAATCTGTGGATATTATCTAGTTGGCTATGCAAAGCGACGATTACAGAATATAATATAAAACAAAAATAAAAATAAAATAAAACGATTCTTCAAAGTTCGATAATTAAAAATTGACAGAAGACAAAAATTAAACACAAAAATGATGGTCTAAATATGCGAATTTAACAGAATAAACAAACAAAAATTAATGATAGTTATTCTTATTATTCATCTTAAATTATTTAAATGTACCTCGAATATCATGATGTATTACAATGACAGAATGAGGATATGAAGAAAAAAATTACTCTCTCGCCGTGTCATTTTCCATCATGAATTCATTATAAATAATAAGAAATATATTTATATTCTGAACGGTCGAATTATTTTCTCAAATGATAATGCAAAAAAAACAAAATAATAACGTCAAAATGATGCCCGACTCTTAGAGCTGATGGATATAAAGAAAAATGGTAATTGACAGTAGTTTCTCCATGGAAAATATAAATAATGTGAAGTTACTATATATCTACGTGTTCACGTACACGAATACAATTGAATTGGCAGTCATTCAATGAAACAAATATAAATATGTCCAATTCATAAATACTTAAATGGAAAGAAATATCGGTGTGTTTTGAAAAAGAGAAGATTGCAAATCAAAGTAATAGAAATCGAGTAGGTTTTTGTCCTCAACTTTTTGTAGATAATTTTGTAAATTGATATTATTTATTGTTCCCATTATTTATTATTAAAGGAATGGACATTCTTCGAGTTCATGAGTATATATACATATATGTCTATAAACATATGACAAATTTTTACATTAACTTTGACTGTGTAATGAGATGAAAATACTCTCAATGGGTGCGATAGTTGACACGCTGTCATATTATTCAACGAAACAGAGTGACACACGCAAAAGAAAAGTTTTGGTAAGTTTTGATGGCATCTGCGACTACAGTAAGAGGAAACAACACAAACTAAGATCAGAGAGGAAGATAGCGAAATTGTAACGAACGACCATGTTTTATCGTCACAGAGTTTTACCTACACAAGAAACTCAAACTGCGAAGTATTTTCGCTGTCACTGCAGTGTGCTAATGTTGGAAATGTAGCGACACTTCTTGTGCAGAGTGTACTCGCTGGAATTCCACGGTCATCCTGTGCCTTGTGCCGTTTTGTGCAGTAGAGAGAGGTTACTGCACCTTGAACTGCACTCACGAGACTTGGAGCGCCATGCCAGATTCAACCGTGGTTTTCGTCCACTTCTCTCTCTTCTATTCTCTTTCCATCATTTCGTCTCCCTCTCACCACTTATTCACTCCTCACCTTGTCATCTCACGAACAGTGTGTGTATTCTTCTATCCCCCCTCTCTTATCTGCCCCCCTCTCCCTCACACACACACACACACACACACACACACACACACTGTCTTCATTCGCTCCTTCACTCCCTCTTTTTGTGTCTTGTGGTCGGTTTCCACGTGTACTGGTTATAGAAACCGCAACCCGTGCAATTCTACCATAGATTTACTCAATTTTGTCGACGATGCCACAACTTGCGGTCATCAAATTATATTATCATTGCAAAGAAATCTTTCTACGATCATATCTGTTGATATTCATTAACCAAATATTAAGTTGATGATAAAACTTGTCGCGTAATCGTCGTTTAGAAGAAAATAAAGGTAATTGAGGCATTTTTAAATCCTCCGGAATTTAATCATCGTCAAGTTTTAAGACTTCGCATAAAGTCACTTCACAATTGTGATCTCAACTATGCAGACGGAGTTAATGAAAAAACTTGATATTCGAGAATGCCGCGATTAGATTGACAAAAAAAACGGAGCTATCGAGTAAATTGGCTGAAATTGATACGTGAGTGGAGAAGTAGGAGAGGAAGAGACAGAGGAAGTGAAAGAGCAGGTGAAAGAATGATCCGTCACTGGAAGAAAAGAGGGATGTTAATGAATTGTAGACGAAACGAAGCTCAAAGCTTATTTTTGTTAGATACAATTTAGCGGTGACGAAATCAAAACTTAAAATTGTATATTCCTGTATATTTTAAATAATAAGTGCATATTATGAATACTTAATTTAATGTTAGTGTGCGTAAACCCTTATAAAATAGACATGAAAGATGAATGAATAGATGATTAAATAAACGGAATAATAATTGATATTGTACTCTCAAACATTAGAGTCGATAGAGTACGATATTGTCAAAGTATTTAACTATTTGTCCATTTTTTTCTCATGGGTTTCCGCAGTAATGCTAGTCAAAAAGACATGACCGTTGATAGAATGTCAGAGCAAAATTATTGAATGATCAATGAAAATATTCAGTCGTCACTCGTGTGAAATCCAACTTTGGAATTGCAAATATAAAAATACAGAAAATAAATTATTAAAAATAATACTGAATAAATAAAGATAATGATGATAATGATAATGAAAATAATAATAATCGAAAATTACATCAATAAATGAAATGAATAACATTACGAATGATTCCCAGCAAAATTCAGTTGTTCGTATATTCATCCATTTTGTATTGACAAGCACCAATGACATGTCGACATGCTGTCTTTCACATTTCTATTTTTCCCTACTCCACAAATGAACATTTAACTCCCGAATTTCGCTCTCTGAGAATATCCGCGCTCATAGACATACATGGACATAAATATGCATGAAATTTACCAATTTATGCATATACATGTATGTATATGAAACATCCGGGATTTCTGTATTCATCTCGAAAATTGTATTATATATATTGTGTGTATAAACATGCAAAAGAACAAAAATGTCTCCCTACTTTCATCATTTTATTCCAATTTTTGATATGAAAATGTATACGGGCATATGCGCAACAAAACTACTAATTTATCGTCTCTAAATGAATGAAAAGAATGGGAATTACCGACGTATCATGGAACCTCATATATAAACTATATCATCATATTATGAGTTGGAATGAATAACGTTATAGAACCGTTGTAAAAAAAATGTAGTAAGAGCCTTAATGAGAAAGCAATATAAAAAAAAATAAAGAATAAAAAATTGAAAGAGAAATTGTAAAGCCATCGAGGGGGACGAAGAAAATTTTTCGAGTTTTCCTTTTGTTTGTTTGTTTGTTTTTTTTTTCATATCCATTCACTTTCTTTGTTATTCTTCCACTTGCCAACTGCTTGTTATATTTTTCAAGAAATATTCAGAGACTCTCACCCTTCGAGCGCTGATTAGTATCATACTCTTCAGTTGCCCGTAGACCCCTATTTTCCTTTTTTCTAGTGTGATGAAACAAAAAATGAAACATTTTGCACATTCTCTTCTGCCAACCCTTGAATAGGCACACACAAATAGTCGTAACAAGCGTCGACAACTCTCTTGAGGCTTATGACCCTCCCAACCAAGTAATTATTTACATTCTCTTTTTATATCATTATTGTCATCATTGCCGCAATGTAGTTCCCTCTTTTTTTTGTGTTTTTTTTCCATCATTTCTTATAAATCTGAAGAGAGAAAAAAGTATAAATCGTGGTGGATTTTTGTCGACTGCCGTCAGATATTTGTCGCCATTAAATAATAGCAATAATTAAATACATCAAATTCGCAAGAATTATTTGCCTTTGGCAATCGCAATAACTAAAGAGAAGAAAATAAAAATGCCTCAAGTTACGACAAGCAAAAGCTGTTTGTACATATACACTCGAAGTATATAACGCATATGTATAACAAGGGGAAAATGAAGAACAAGAGATAAGGGAAACAATGAAAATGAAAGGATAACGTTAAGGGACGAGAGCACGATACACGATGAAATTGAAAATGGAAATAAATTCTCTGTTCCTATTTCATCATCTCTTCCTATTGACATATTATGAAACACTGTATACCTCGAGTTTACAAACGATCGATGGATGACAATCTTTTGTAAAAAGTCGAAGTACAGTCGTAAGAACTTTCCTTCTTCATCATCATCATCATCATCTCTTTCTTCTTCTTCTTCCTCTTCTTCTTCTTCTTCTTTTTCTCTTTCTTCTTCATCATCTTTATTACTTTAAGCTTGTTCCATATAATAATATAAAAAAATTATAAGCTCAAATACACACACAGCCATGTATAAATATCAGGGACATTAAACGGGGTAACAAAAAAGGCAAAAGAACGAAAGAAGAAGGGAAAAAAACACTGGAAAATAGGAAAAGATGTAAATAGTGCGATAAAAAAGGATGAACAGTAAAAGACCTCCCTCCGAAAACATAATGTGCTATATAGCGCTATGAGACGTTCATGGAATGAAACGATGAGGAAAAAAGAGGGGAAGAGGAAAATAATAGATGAAAAAAAAAAAGAAAAGAAAAAAGAACATGGTAAACGAGAAGGATTAAGGAGTGACAAGTGAATAGAGAAAGTGTGAGCGGTGGCGCAACATGACGCTACATAAAATCCCTACACTAATTCACTATTGCCAATTCTTATATCCAACTTTAGTGATTTAAGCTAAAATTCATAGAATTTAAACAAATGAAATTATAACTATTAAAAATAATGAATATACAATAAAAAATAATGTTATACAAATATTTCAGGATTATTTTGTACATAAATAACTTTATCGAAAATTAATGAATAAATCTATATACAAAAAGCGTGTCCACCTAAATGCAACATTCCCTTATTTTTTGTTGATTCCATATTTCCTCTTTCTATATAGAAATTTCTGCTAAATATAGAAAAAAACAACTCAGATACCCTGTTGAATCGCAATTTCATCACAATATTCACATATACACATATGGGAAAACTATATCCACAGGGAAGCAACTGAGAGAAGCTTTCAACGCAACAAAGCTCCATGATGACATTTTCGATCCTTTCAATTCTCTCCCTGGTGATGTGCACGGTTTTCACTCGCCATACCCATATGACTATCTGTACACACTGCCACAGACACACATGAGTGTATGCACGTATACGCATTTACACATAATATGATAGGGCGGTGTCCTATCAGCTTGCGTAGAAACGGGCTATGTCATAGCAGTGCACGTACATGCATTGACTATGAGTAGATAGTGGCATTGGTATGTGTGTCCTGGCATCGCAGATGCATTTTACCGTAGATGGAGTGGTGCGTCGGGAGTAATTAATGGTTCAGCCGCAAAGGCATCAAGCTCTTCTATGTGTCCCGCGGGTTAGTAGACGTGTGCGCTCATCACCATCACCTCCATCGACTCCGCGACCTCCGCCTCCGCCTTCTTCCTCCTAACGTCCTATCCTTCTGCTTCCATAGACGAGATGAGACACGGCGCGACTCGTTACTGCGCGCAAATTAATGCCGTTGACGCGCGTGGTATACACTCGGCATCGGTAACGCCCGAGGAATTCACCCATTATCACCGCGACACAATTGGAATAAATGATGTGATGAGATGCATTGCACCAAATGAATGAACCGACACCAATAACCTCACCAATATATCACCTTCCTCTTTCTCATCATCTTGGTTGATTGTCTGTGGCGCACAAGTGATTTATGAATTTTTCCCTCCACCCAATTCCACTCTCATCGTTTGAGATACATCTTTCCCATTTGTAAATGAAATATTCACGTCACTATCAAACTCCAATGAACAAATAAATGATCGAAACGACAATTTCATTCGGGAGTTACGAAAAATTTTGATGATAATTGTGACGCTTGATTCGTACACGAAAATGGCACACCCACTACTCAGTATCGTAGATACGATAATCAAAATCAAAATTCCCCTTTATTCACTCCAATGGTGGAATATAACATATGAAATGAAAATAATGTCTTCAAGACATATCAAAATACTGCGAGCAATCTATTCATCACTCCGACTTTATGTGACTTTTCGAATATAGACGATACATATCCTGACAGTGAATGAAAGTACCAAGTTCCAATGAAGATTCAATTATTCACCTATTTCACTTCTGGTAGATTTCTAATGGATGAATTCAAATCTCGAAAAATGTTGAATCGATACAGATTTCCATACTTGGCGACCGAAACCACTGTCGCGAGATCCACATAATTTCGCTTCAACAAATGTGCTTCATGATTCAGTATCGGTTTGACAAAAAAGAGCATTTGATCGCAGGCCTTTTTTGGAACATGATTCAGATCATATTACCCTATCTGATGTTATTCACTACATCAGTATTCGTCCTTCTGAAGCCCGGGAGATCTTAGAGGAAAATTTGAATTGTATCCGTGTTAATCGACCAAATTGGCAATAGAATAATCAGAAATCATAGAAAAGATGATTTGCTTCGGGAAATATAGTTGTTTTCATTATTATTCAATGTCTCTCTTCTTATTTCTTATATATTCATTCGTCTTTTTTTTTCTTCTATATCCTACGTATGATATCGGGTGCTCGGGATGAAAGTGCGTGATCATTTATCATCATTCATACGTCAACGGCGCCAACTATTTGGAGTTTAAGATTGTAATGGAAACACCAACAAGCCCAATTTCATTCAATACCTAACGTATCCATGACTGTTTTTCGCTGTACAATTTCATCTATCTTTTCAAAATGATCTGTATAAAAAAATTGTGGAGCAAAATTTCCGACACACAAGTCCATGAATATGCTCCAATATTTTCCACATATTTTGTTACACTATTCAGTACATAAGTTTCCTGTAAAACCGGCAAAAGTCATTACTCACATCAATCAACTAATTTTTTCCTCCAATTAATTCTCACTCTGGTCCTGCACAATGTACCGGAATTAATATAGAAGAGAAGAGTTAGACGATGCACGTATTTGTCGAGTGTAGTTGTTTTCCTTTCTCACATGTATCTATACATATGAAAACATACTCGGAATTGTGATCATTAGCATAAGGAACAAGTTTCCGAAAATTAATGCAACACGCATTGCATATTATAACATTTATAACTCCATAATTCGGGTCATTAATTCCCTGTATGAAATTCCCTGCCACCAAGTCATACTGTATATTATAATGGGAAAAGGTCATGGGGATGTATATATATATA